>MDKI01126278.1:0-13802 GCA_005239505.1 Nicotiana paniculata
TCGGGCAGTGCTCACACCCAGATTTCATAACCATAATTGAGTGAGTGTAGTGTGGAAGGGCCAACCCCCAATGCATCAAACTTGAGAGGGATCTCACAGGAATCCCACGACGGTCATACACTGGAGGGGGCGGAACCTAATGACTAAGAGTAGAGTGAGAGTGCTTGACATAGTTTTGAAAAGTTTTTAATAGGAAAGACAGTGTATGAAAAAGACTTAGTTGAAACAGTTTCATAAAATAAGAGAGTTGCTTAGTAAAAAAAATAGTTTTTTGATAGAGTAGGACAATTAATAAACAGTAGACTAATCATAGCACAAACATATTCAGCACATTCAAATCACAGTCCTTCATACAAGGTTGATGGGAATTGGGGACACATAGCACATAGTATACATGAGCATAAAAGTTCTTGTAGGGGGGTTTATGGGGATTAGGGGATAGCTAGTGGTATCAACACATCATGAATTCCAGAACCAACACCGAATCAGACAACTTAGGATACAAATTGATTTGCAAAGAAAGGTTCATACTAGAAGCCAAGCAAGCATAAGATAGAGCAGAGTCAATTTGGGACATACTACAAGGGGGTAAAATATTCATAAGCATACAGATCCTAAGGGGGAGTAGGACATAACGTAATATGCTAGATGAACAATGATGTAGACATGTCAATTACATATTTAACAACAAAACCATAGATAGAAACAGATCAGAAACAAGTTAAATTGAAGCAGTAAAAGAAACATGTTGGTTTTGGGACTTGAATTGAAATCAGAACATACAAGTAAAGAGATAGTAAACACAAAGTGAAGAGTAGGAGAGCACAATAATTAGCCTTGGCTTGCAGCCGGCTAATTCAGAACAGTAGTAAGTAACAAAGAAAGAAAGCGAGCAGAAAAGCTTTGAGTATGAGAGAGAGTTTTTAACTAATGTGTTCGTGTGTGGAAGGCTGTTAATGAGAAGAGTATATATAATAGTTTGAAACTAGGTAGGATAAGGTAACAATCAAAGTCAGGCAGTGATTGGGGAATCAGAATCAATCAACATAAGATCAATATAAGTACTCCCTTCAATTAAGGAGTTAACTTTTCACGGTAATAGCCATGCAATAAATAAGGAAAGATACCATAAGACTGGAATATAACACAATGAGGAAATAATTTCAGCACAATACTAGTGTAGAACATGTAATTGAGGCTAGGTTCATAGGATTCTAATTAAGGAAATAACATGAGATTAATTTGGCAGCATAGTCGACCATAAAATAAGGCAAGAAATAAGCTAAGGTCGGAAAATCAGCAGGGAAATCATCATAAGGGATCAATGACAGGGAGTCAAAGGTTCAAATAGGAAATAGTATTGATTAGGGGGAATCAACACAAATTGCACAGAATAAACACATGATAAGCAAGGCAGAAGGCAAGAATTAGAACCCTAATAAACATGGTAAAGTAAATATCATATAGAATCAGTGATTCAAACTGGAATATAGTACTGATAAACATAAACCTCTGAGAGTTAGCGAGGTAAGCACATAATAGGCAAAATCAGAAACCCTAGTAAGTTTAATAGGGTGAAAATCACAAAATACTCATATTAATCGAAGCAGATTCATGAGAATCAAACATGCAAACAAGTTTGAGAGAACGAACAGTAAAGATAAACTCGGAACCCAAAGATTGAGGGTTTTCAACATAATAAAATTAGATAAAGAAAAAACTTAAACAAATCGTTTAAACACAGTGAAAATGATATAATAACGCTAAAGTCAGAAGAAAAATCGTTTTTTTAAAAAGGGATTAAGAAACCCTAGTTTGAAAATGAAAAGATGCTTTAGGAAAATCTTTAAGAAAACAGCAAAATACCTCGGAATATACCCAGATCTATTGCAGATCTAAGAAATCCAGTGTTAAAATTAGGGTTTCAGAGAGAGAGAGAGAGTTGGCTTAGAAACCACAGGTTCTAGCAAGAGATGGGATGATCTTACTCAGATGGCCATGGACGGCCTGAGAATGACATGAAAACCATGGGGGGTGAGTGAACCGCCTTCTGGTTCCTTTGACGACCTCAGGGCAGCAATAACCCGGTGAGGGAAGGAGCCATGGAGGCTGGGATGGTGGTGAGACCACCATAGTTACCGGCGAGCAAGCAACCAGTGAGAGGAGATTAGGGTTTGGGTCGAGAGTGTTTGAGAGAGACTGGGAGGAGATGAGGGTGGAGGGAAAATGAGAGAATTAGAGAATAAGGGTTTGGGGGGGTAGACTATTAGGTTTATATGTCATGGGTGAATCTGGTCCGTTGATCAAAATTGATCAACGGCCACAATTTATTCAGACATTGGGTCGGGTAAGTTAATGGATTGGGCTTGGGTATTGGGTTGATTTAATTGGGTTTGGGTCCGGTTTAATTTAGGCTACAATTGAAATGAAATTAGGCTATTTGTTGAATACCCAATTCAAACTAATTAAAATAATTTATAAAAATAGATAATAATTATAAAAAATGAATTCCATGCATAGAAAATATTTTGAAATGATTATTTAGTATTTAAATGTACAAATGACTAATTTGTGGTAGAAAATAGTGCAAAATTATATGCTTCGGCTATAATTGCAAAGTTATTGCAATTATAGCCAAAAGATGCCAATTTGGCTAATTATGAAATAATCGAGTCTAATTAGGACCATAAACAATAAATTAAATCAAGAAATGCTTTTGAAGTCATTTGTGATACAATTTTATAATTTTTTTTGGCAATAAATACCAGACAAATTAATAAAAATGTAGGAAAATAATGGAAAAATACCAATTGTTATTAATGCATGACTTTGAAGGTATATATGTAATTTTAAAATATTTTTTGGGAAAAATTGGGTACCAACAGCAGCCCTTGTTTACCCGAAAAGGATGAAAGAGTTGTCGGATAAAGATATAATGGCCAATTTTGACCGTGCGAAATGGTTAGAGAGATTTAGGTCGCACCCTGGCTTCTGAGCTGCCTACATATCCTTGATTTTACAAGAATCAGGCCGTATGTAGTTCCGAATTCATCGGCGAAGTATACCGATGAAGTCATCACAAGAACGGATGTAATATCTAGGGCTAGACGAATGAACGGTTCTACGGGAGAGGTTAGATTTGATACGGCTGGGAGAACTGGAGCGGGGTCACTCATGCAGGGTAGCCGTCGCTTGACGGGTTACCTACAAAGAAGAATACTGCAAGTGTATATTGTGCATATAAACATGATGCAGGCTCTCGTTGGACTATAAATGTTGTCTTTGGACGGTTAGGGATGACGCCCTCAGACCATGATGTCCTGGGCCATGAATTGTTTGATGAGAGATTTGCAGGCCATGGAGATGGTGCCTCTAAACTATGATGCCTTTGAATAATGATATGGAAAATTGAGAGAGATCCTCAGACGATGACATGGTGTCTTCCGGCAATGAGGATGGTGTTGTTAGACTATGACGCCTTTGGACAGGTTGGCGATATTACAGCCCATGAATCCAGTAATATGACTTCCGCAAGGCACAACTTAGTCTTGGGAAATGAAGGGCAGAGCTTAGCCCGAAAGAGAAGCGAAGTAATAATGCTTGAGAGACAGCGCTTAGTCTCAGTGAAAAGTAAATTGGAGGTAGAGATTAGCCTCATGCAAGTATGGAGACGGAGCTTAATCTCATGCAGAGATGTGGAAGGCAAAGATTAGCCTTATGCAGAATGAAGGCAGAGATTAGACTTATGCAAGAGAAGGAAAAGATTAGCCTTATGCAAGATGGAAGGCAGAGATTAGCCTTATGCAAATGGAGATAGAGCTTAACCTCATGCAATATTGAAGGCAGAGATTAACTTCATGCAAATAGGAAGGCAGAGATTAGCCTTATGTAGATGGAGGTAGAAATTACCCTCATGCAAAATGCGGGAGAGAGCTTAGTCCCATGCAAGATGAAGACAGAGCTTAGATTATGCAAATGAAGGCAGAACTTAACCTTTTGCAGAAGATTAAATAATCAATGACAGTAGAATTTCTTAGCTGGCAGCAGGCTTTGATATTGTGATTGTTGTGAGCATTATGACTACGGAGCATTGTTTGTTTGTGGTGATAGCAAATTTCGTCAAGCGAGATGGTTTCGAGGATTGTGATTTTGAACATGTTCGTTCTTTGTTCCTGCATCGAAGAAAAATCGTTAGTTCTGTAGATGGGGGAGGTTGATTCGTGTCTCCACTGACTTTGCTTCCTCTGCTTGGTCTGATGATTCTGTTTGCATCATTGGGGTAGCGTTTGCTAAACAGAGCTATATTTTGAGAAATTTAGAACGTGCTAAACAGAGCTATATTTTTAAAACGTGCTAAACAGAGCTATATTTTGAGAAATTTAGATGAACCGATAACCGTGACATTGCTCAAGACATTGCAACCACTCATGCTAAGTAATTTTGAGGGTCCTCCTCAAAATTCTTCCCCAGTTAGATAGTTGACGATTCTGACCGATGTACATGCTGCGATCGGTTGAACTTGCTTAAGAATTTTGAGGGTCCTCCTAAAAATTCTGCCCCAGTTTCCAATTGCGGGGGAAATGATATTTTTATTGAATTATGACCGAACCCATAGGGCTTCCTACATATCCCTTCCTAAATGGGAATCAGTTCAGGCGTAGTTCAATTCACATAATTGAAGAAAAAGCATAGAAAGTTACACATAATATCATTTGACTGCATCTGAATTTATTGGCTTTGGCCAAACTTCTCCGTCCATTTCTGCAAGTATGAGAGCTCCTCATGTCAAAACTCAGTGAACCATATACGGACCTTGCCAGTTGGGAGAAATTTTCCCTTTGGCTTCATCTTGATGTGGAAAACTCTTCTTTAACACCAGCTGCCCCGGTGTGAACTGTCTTGGATTGACTCTCTTGTTGAAGGCTCTGGACATTCTATTCTGATAAAGTTGACCATGACATATTGCATTCATCCTTTTCCCATCTACGAGGGCCAACTGCTCGTAACGGCCTTTTATCCATTATGCGTCACTGAGCTCAGCTTCTTGTATGATTCTTAAGGAAGGGATCTCCACTTCGGCAGGGATAACAACTTCCGTACCATAACAGTAAATAAGGATTTGCCTCGGTTGATGTGCGAATTGTGGTGCGGTATCCCAGTAAGGAGAATGATAATTTTTCATGCCACTGTCTGTTCATTTCTATCATCTTTCTCAATATCTTTTTGATGTGCTTGTTGGCATCTTCCACAGCTCCATTCATCTGTTGTCTATAGGCTGTGGAATTTTTGTGCTTGAGTTTGAATGTTTCGCACATGGCTTTCATCAGATCACTGTTGAGACTGGAGCCATTTTCGGTGATGATTGACTCTGAAACCCTAAATCAAAAAATGGTACGGTCACGGACAAAGTCTACCACGACTTAGTCACTACTTTGTATGATGCCGCTTCGACCCATTTGGTGAATTAATCAATAGCTACTATGATGAACTTGTGCCCATTTTAGGCTGTGGGCTCGATTGGTCCAATAACGTCCATTCCCCAGGTGATGAACAACCGAGGTGAACTTGTTGCATTGAACTCATTTGGGGTACCTTTATCATATATGCATGTACATAACATTGATAGCATTTTCGGACATATTAGACGCAGTTCGTTTCCATGCTCATCCAGAAGTAACCGGCTCTGAGTATTTTCTTTGCTAAGACAAAAACATTCATGTGTGGGCCACATGTCCCAGCATGTATCTCTTCAAGTAGTCTGGAGGCTTCCTTTGCATCGACACATCTTAATAATCCCAAGTCATGAGTCCTTCTGTACAGATTTCCTCCGCTGAGAAAGAAATTGTTGGACAATCTCCGGAGAGTGCATTTCTGAGTGTGATTTGACAGCTCTGGGTACTCTCCCTTTGACAAATATTCCCTGATGTCGTGGAACCATGGTCTCCCGTCTGCTTCTTCTTCAATGTGGGCACAGTATTCCGGTTGGCTATGGATATTTACTGGAATAAGATATGAAGTTCGTATCTGGATGCTCTATCATGAATGATAGAGTGGCCAATGCATCGGCAAATTCGTTCTAAATTCTGGGGACGTGCCGAAATTCTATCTTTGTGAACCTTTCCCTCAATTACTGCACATGGTGCAGATATGGGAATATATTGGAATTCTTGGTAGCCCATTCTCCTTGTACTTGGTGTATTAGCAGATCTGAGTCACCAATTACTAGAAACTCGTGGATACTCATGTCAATGGACATATTGATCCCTAAGATGCATGCCTCATATTATTCCATATTGTTGGTACAAGGAAATATGAGTTTGGCAGATACCAGGTAGTGTTGACCTATTTCCGATATCAGGATATCTCCAATGCCGACTCCTTTGAAATTGGCTGCTCCGTCGAAGAACAATCTCCACCCGTCATAGGATTCTGCAACGTCTTGCCCTATTAATGACACTTCTTCATCGGGAAAATAGGATTTCAGGGATTTGTATTATCTTCCCACGGGGTTCTCGGCAAGATGATCTGCTAGCGCTTTCCCCTTGACCGCTTTCTGAGGCACATAGATAATGTCAAACTCACTTAGACGGATTTTCCATTTGGACAGTTTGCCAGTGGGCATAGGCTTCTGAAAGATATATTTCAAGGGATCCATTCCTTGATATGAGATACGTTGTGTAGGCACAGAAGTAATGTCTCAGCTTCTGGGCTACCCAGGTTAGCGCACAACAGGTACGTTCCAGTAGAGAATACCGGTCCTCATGTGGAGTGAACTTCCTACTCCGATAATTAATAGCTTGTTCCTTTCTTCCAGTCTCGTCGTGCTGCCCCAAAACGCAGCCAAAGGTTCCATCTAATACCGCAAGGTAGAGTAGAAAGGGTCTACCTGGCTCTGGCGGGACCAAGACTGGTGATGTTGACAAGTGTTCCTTGATTCTGTTGAAAGCTTTATGAATCATCGGTCCATTCGGTCGCAGCATCTTTCTTCAGCATCTTATAGATTGGTTCACATATAATCGTGGACTAGGCTATGAATCGGCTGATGTAGTTAAGGCGTCCTAGGAAACTCATCACATCTTTCTTGTTCTTTGGAAGTGGTAACTCTTGGATGGATTTGACCTTTTACGGATCCAGTTCTATTCCTTAGTGGATGACGATGATCCCGAGCAATTTCCAAGCAGGAACTCCAAGCGTTCACTTTGCCGGGTTTAACTTCAAGTTGTACTTTCGCAGCATGTCGAATAATTTTCTCAAATCTCCTGTATGGTCGGTGGCTCTCTTGGACTTGATGATGACATCATCCACATACACCTCAATTCCTTTATGTATCCTATCATGGAAGATAGTGGTCATAACTCTCATATAGGTGGCCCCAATATTCTTTAAGCCGAATGGCATCATTTTATAGCAGTAGACCCCCAGGGCATAAAGAAAGCTGTTTTTTTCAGTGTCTTCCTCGTCCATCCAAATCTGGTGGTAACCAACAAAACAATCCACGAACGATTGAAGTTCATGATTTGCACAATTGTCAATCAAGATGTGTATGTTCGGGAGAAGAAAATCATCCTTCGGGATGGCCCGATTGAGATCCCGGTAGTTGACACAAACTCTGACCTTTCCGTCTTTATTGGGTACTGGCATGATGTTGGCTAACCGTCTCGGATATTCAACTACCCTGAGAACCTTGGCGTTGATTTTCTTGGTAAATTCCTCTTTGATTTATCAGGCTTGAATTTCCTGAGCTTCTTCTTTTGCCGGTGGGCAGATTGGACCGGTTGGTAACTTGTGAGCCACAATAGATGTACTTAGACCAGTCATGTCATCGTATGACCATGAAAAATATGTCTTCATACTCTTTCAAAAATTGTGTGTATTCCACTTTCTCTGATGGTGATAGATGAATGCTGATGCGAGTTTCCTCGACAGTTTCTGAATCTCCCAGGTTGACTATATCGGTTTCTTCTAGATTGGACTTAGGTCTATTTTCAAAATCCTCAACTTCTCTGATAATTTCATCGGGTATGGTATCTTCTTCCTCTAAATCACTGTCCTTTTGTTGCATTTCCTCATTGCATGTCATAGTCATTGGTTCACCAAGACAGGAAATAGTAATTTTGTAAGATAAAATAATGAGAGAAAAATGATAATAAATGAATACAGATTCATTGAAACATAAAAGTGATTTTTGAGTGTTTTTGGAACATTAGATATTTTATTGTAAAATGCAAAACATGGAAAAGGCGAAAAGGAAATCATTAGAAAAAATGAAATAAACAATGCTTGTTCAACCTTGCTACCACGGGACTCGTCGGGCCCTGGATGGTCTGACAGTCCAATTCTTGAGAAACGATCCCTTGCTCACAGTTTGTACGGTAGGTCCTTCCTCTTCCTCCTCCTCAACAATAACACAACAATCCATGTCACCATCTTCCAGGAATAAATCTTTTAAAGCTGCTAGAGTTTCTTCTTCTTCTGACCTCGATATGATATCAGCTTGCTGGAAAATTTGCTCTAAATGTGGTATAGGGTGTTCCAATGGATAGTAGGGACCACTCCATGGTGGCGACCAGTCTTCGTACTCCTGCCAAATGTATTTCTATCCCAGCCCAAAAGTGGTGACATGGTGCTTTAATAGTATTGGTTTGGAAATCCCCTGAAGATTTTTCCCCAGTCCTCTGCCAGGCTCGTATCCACTCCAGTTCAGTATGCTTTTGATCTTACCGGCCCACCATTTATCTTTATCCACTACACTGGCCCATTCAATGTGGTGGTAGGTTTCTCCGCCTAACCTTCTTTTACCTTCAATCACTGGGATGGTTTGGCGACCATAGATAGGATTGCGTCCGTCTCCATGGATGATCACTTCCTGGTGGTTCAATTCAATTTTACCACCTGATGCAATGTTGATGTTATATCCCCGGCGATATGTATCAATGGGCGTCCCAAAGTCCTCACATTGCACACTAATGTGTAGTGCTTTGTTATGACTTAGCCCTTCAGGCGGCATCTCGTCCTCGTGGAAAGTGATCTTCTGACTCTCTAGTACTTGACCTACCATATTTGCCATTTCTCCACTAGTTATGTTATTTGGCACATATGCTTCGTTCAGCACTTTCATCAAAGCATTTATGTGTGTCTCTGAATTCTGTAGCAATGGTAGAATGGATATCTGGGCTGGAGTTTTGTTCAACTGATCGATCACTAAGTATTTCCTGGCCTGCACCTTCCTCCAAAGATCATCTGGGCCTGTCTTAATGACGGGTGGCCTGTTGGAAGCATTTTGTTATACTCTGCCAAGTGTTCAGGTGTATAGACCCTGTCGGTCCTTGTCATCCCCTATGCAGCACCAGTTTCCTCTATCTTGACTTTACCTTTCCTTCTTGCTTCAGCCGTGTAATCCGAAGGTACAACCTTGTCCTTGAAAGGTGGCGTGGTTGACACTGTCATTGTGATTTGTGCAACTACTTTCAGTTCAAATGGAATGGGTGCCTTAGCAAGCAGCATAATTTCAACCTCGAACGCCAAATATATATTTGCAGGTGGTGCCATTTCAAACTTGAATGGCAGTGATGCAGTTACCCCGACGTCTCCATATGGTTGAATCTGGACTATGATGGGATTAAGAGTGACTACTGGCTTCCTTGGTCATCACCTTCTATGATTTACCCGATTGACCCCTCTGGGTCCCAATATTCTTCTATATCTATCATGTTGACACCCCTATGGTTTGAAAGCGGATTGTTGCGAACATTGGGAGCAGCTTTTTTTTCCTGGATGACCTTGTTATCAATCATATACTGGATCTTATCCTTCAATGAGCGACATTCATCAATTGTATGCCTCTTCATACCGGAATGGTATGCACAGGTGCTGTTTGGATTGACCCATTAGGATGGATTTTAAGGGGTTATAGAAGAGATATGAGTGACATAACCAACAACTTTTAATCTTTCATATAGCTGGTCAAAGGGTTCAGCAATGTCAGTGTATTGTTTAGGAGGTCTGCGATCAAAGTTAGGTCCAGGTCTCAGGAAATTTTAAAGAGCAGGGGGTGATTGAAAGTGAGATGGCTGAGATTTGTAGGTATGATAAACATGAGCTAGTTAGGAATATCTGGGGGGAAGTAGGTTGATATGTAGGCGGTGGAGATGGCTGATATGTAGATGAAGGTCCTGATTGATAGCTGGGCGAGGGTGCTTGATAGGTGAGTAGGGAATTTCTATATACCAACGGGGATTTGGGTCCCTGTGCAACCATTACCGTTCCTGCATCTTTCTTCTTGGATATACCACAATACTGCAAGGCTTTGTTGGTGGCCATAGGGCCTGAAGGTTAGTGACCATTCCACTCTTGATACCTTCTTCCATTCTCTCACCCAGCTTGATGATGTCAGAGAATTTGTGATTTTCAATCACCATTAACCTCTCATAATACTACAGGTCTTGTGCCCGGACAAAGAATTTGTTCATTTGCTCTTCCTCTAGGGCAGGCATGACCTTGGTTGCTTCAGATCTTCAGCGAGCGGCATACTCGCGAAAAGTTTCGGTCGGCTTCTTTTTAAGGTTCTGGATGTAGAACACGTCTGGTGCATTATCCTTGTTGAACCTGAATCGATCCATGAAGTCTGATGCCATACTTACCCAGTCAGACCACTTCTTAGGGTTTTGGCTAATGTACCAAGATAAAGCATATCCTATGAGGCTCCTCATGAACAATTTCATGAGAATATTCTCGTCTCTTCCTACTCTAACCAATTTATCACAATAGGTCCTCAGATGGACCCTGGGATCACCTGTACCATCAAACATTTCGAATTTAGGAGGTTTGTAACCCTCCGATAGTTCAACATTGGGCTGTTTGCAAAGATCTTCATAGTTCAACCCTTCGACTCCATTGCTTCCTTCAACGCCCCGAACTCTACTAGTCAGCTTCTTGAGTTCCTCGGCCAAATTCTTAATGATCATATCCTTCTCACTGGATTCAGGTGTTTAAGCAATGTGTTGGGTGGAGTGAGGTAGAGTCTCCACATATATGGGGTTGTTCTGATGACCTGGTGTTTGAGCATAGAGGTGGTCACTTGTGGAGTCTAGTGGTTCAAGGATAATTATCAGGGGTATTTATTAGAGCGTGGAAAGTGTTGTGCTAGTGCTGTGGTGGAATAATTTGTTCTTTTGATGGAGTTGTGGGAGGGTTCTTTTTGTTTGGGATGTTCTGAGGAGGTATGGGATTTTGAGTGACATCTGGGACACTGAGTAAGAAGGATAAATTTGCAAAGTTCCTGACATGCTCAAGCTCCTCTTGGAGTTTCAACAACCTTTGCTCGAGTTGTGATATAGCATCATTCTGAACCTGAGTACCTTGATTGTCAAAATCTTCTGTTCATTCCAGTGTTTTCCTGTGTGATGTTGCCCAAATCTTCCATTTTGCCTTTGCCTTTGCCTTTAAGTGGACTAGGAGAAGGAGGAGGTGGAGGGCCCCTGGATCTTGTGTGATATGATCATGATGGCAGAATGCACGAACCAACCTTTGGGGAGGGGAATAATCAGGAGAGAAACAAAAAATAATTAAAAAAACTAAAAAAACTAAAAGGTAGCCAAGTTAGTGCGGATCATGAGAAAATATTGCAGTATTTAAACACATAGTGCAGGAATAAAAGTGTGTCCTAATTTGGGAGCCTCGTTGTGCCAGAGGTAGGCCTAGCGACAAGTTGATTTGGGGGAAATTAGATGCAAAAATGCCTCATTTAATTAATGTAAAATAGACGAGTCCAAAACGACACTAAAATAATGAGTAGGAAATAAAGTCACTAATGGAACTTGGTCTTATTACGTTGGTAAAAGCAATGAAAAGGAAATCTAGACTACTTAGTCCCCGAAAGACCTTCCCCAGGCTTAGTTTTCTTGGTTATGTCAATCAAGTTCCCTAGGTCGTGCATGACCAACAATAGGTATACCCTTGCTAGATGCCCTCCTTTGTTTCCCCCAACATTCTGGCAGTCGGAGACCCTTTTTCTTGTCTTTTCTTCTAGCTCCATTAGACCCAGGAAGCAAACGACAAGCACAAAAACCCTGCGGTGAATATGAACCAAGGAAGTAATAGAGAACTTGTCGTGGAAGATACGATAGGATTTTCTATGGCTGTATGGTTCATAGAGATAATCAAAAGGTATGTAGGACTCTGTCAGGCACTCTAAGCCGTCATTCTTCTTCAAACCCATCATTTTCAGGAACCCTCTGGATTGTCCCAAGGTAATCCTGCAAAGCCCCCTATCTCCTCCGAGAGGGGGGTCATTTATATGTTGCCAAAACGGAACACAGACATTTCTCTATCCCAGAACATAGTGGCTGCTTCGATCAACATGTTGTTTGGTTGAGTATCCAATAAAGAAGGAAAGTTCTCGAGGACCCTCTTCACATGGTATTTGTAACTGGGGAGAGGTCTTTCCACCAATCCAACAATAGTGGTGGTATTCTTTGGACCATGCCGAACTTGGGACTTCATGCCTCATTTTCTGCAAAATAGATAAGGTTAGACCCTTTCCCCTGCCAGACTCGACTATTTATACACTTATGATTAGCATGAATGCATTTAGTTCTCAAAATAAATGCACAGAACATGACTGCGTCCTTTGAGATTATTAAAAATCCGGTGGACTTTTAGATAAGGTTGTCTTAAAGGGTTATTGTGCGGAAGACACATTACCCCGACTATATTGGACCATGATGCATGCACAATATAACAGAGTAAGGTTTCTATGGGGTTTTAGTCAGCTTGAGGGGGAAAGGCACGGAACTGTCGACTGCACCACTGATCCATTAGTTTTACCGAAAGTAAGCCTTTCCGAATTTAGGGGTGATATAAAATGGAAGGGCGCAAATACTCATCAAGCGTTGCTATGGGATTTGTATAGGCACGAGTGGAATATGATGTTGAGCATGATTATGCAACAATAAATGAGCAATAAAAGCATGTTGTCATGTATTTGCACGTTATGAAAGTGGTAAATACAACGATTATAATTGAAAAAGCAGTTACAAAGGAAAACAAAAAGAAGAAACATCTGAGTTTTGATTCTGAAAGGAACAAGTATTTGAAAGAAATAAACAATTAGTGGCACGTAAAGGGGGAAATGGAAAGGTCGCAAGTATCAACAAAGTGAAGACAAGTTCACAAAGCAGTTTGAAAGGGTAAACGCCTAGATAAATCCCCAGCAGAGTCGCATGTTGTCGCGCCCCCCTCTTTCCTCCCCTTTTAGATCAGTCAGGGTATTTAACATTATTAGGACAACTCGTTTCCTTTTGGGAAATGGATAAGGAATTGAAGAGTCGCAACCTAACGATTTTAAGGTGCGTTAGAGCACCTACTAAAGGTTATTTACAAACACATACTAGTTAAACCAGAGATAGGGTAAGGGCTTGAAATTATTTCAAGGGGAAGGCGTTAGGCACCCCTCGAAGTCCACAACTATGGTTCCCGTTCAAACAAGCTTTGTGAATTTTAAAACAGGTAGCACATAAGCAATAAAAGCACATAGGTAAACAATTAAAGGTTTTCGAGAAGATTCACAGTCTAAGCAAGCATATGTGCTAAAGATTAAAAGATTTGGATTCTAGGCACACATATACTGTTTTGGAAGGGTTATGATCTAAACACACATATGTAAGGGATAGGGGGGAGGGTCCTAGGTTGTTTATCCTATAGGATCACATTAGTACAATGTCCGGTAACTGTCACACCTCCCTTTTTCATACGCCCCCAAAGGGGGTACGGGAGTTTTTCCACTTAAAGTGACATTATTCGAA
>ML310156.1:0-27455 GCA_005239505.1 Nicotiana paniculata
GCCATACATCGACAATAAAATACTCCCTCGACCCTTTTTATCTATCTTGAATATCATTAAATGGCATCAGTTATGAGATATACCAAATTAATACTACTCTATTTGACCAATTTGTCTGAGGCCAAAAGTAGTATTTTTAAAAATATATATATATATTTTTTGTTAAAGTTGAAGTGTTTGGCCATGCTTTGACGATGATAAAAAAAAGTATTTTTGAGTAGAAGCAGAAACAATTTTGGAAAAGCAAAAAAAGGTAGTTTGTCCCCAAAAACAATTTTTAGAAAAGTACTTAAGAGCAATTTTTTGAAAGTCGGGCAAACACTAATCCATGCTCAGAAGTGCTTTTCAAATTGATTAGCCAAACACAACTCTTTAAGATGACGAGAAATTAAACTTTCTCTCTCTAGAGTGAGAGCTTCTCTCAGCTAAGGCTGGATGGCAAAGAAGCAATTGACCGGAAGGAGAGGGAAAGCATGAACTGAGAATCAACAGAGAAATTTTGGCACGAGAGCAATCCCACAAACTTAAGACGCAAAAAAACTAGGAGTGTAAATGTGTTACAAGGAGTAATTCCACTGGAATTGAAGCCATCACCTATGGCAGAACCATCAATGGTAACACCAATGGCGACAACGACAGAAATTACGCAATTAACTACAAAAACGGACACGAGTAATCAAGTACAGTCTACAGGGAAGCAGTCGTGGGAGGTATAGGATGAAATAGAGGAGAAATCCATAGGTAAATCTCAAACCCTAGATACAAATTTGAAATTATGGAGTAATGTTGTACGAAGTGCACCAATAGCTGAGGGATTTGATCTAGAAGGTGAAACTAATCCAACTGCAAATGTTAAAATTACTTTGGAAGATGTAAAAGAAGAGATAGAATACTGGCAAACTGTAGTTGTGTGCTTTGTACTGGGGTCGAATCCTCCTCTGACAGTCGTGAAGGGGTATTTCAAGCGCATATGGTATGCATTGGGGGTGGACAAGGTAGCACAAATAAAAAAAGGAGTGTTTTTGGTCAGATTTCATAACACTGAAGGGCGTACAAAGGCAATTGAAGGGGGAGTGCAGATATTTGATAGGAAACCAGTAGTGGTAAGGCTGTGGATACATGGAATGGAGATAAACAATGTAATGGTGGAGCAGGTGCCTATATGGATCAGATTAGTGGGTTTGGACCTAAAATACTGGGGGAAAGCAGCTCTAACAATAGTTGGGCTAGTGGGGAAACCTTAGAAGGCAGATTCTGCAACAACGATGAAAGAGAAGCTCATGTATGCAAGGGTAATGGTAGATCTACCACTGAACAAAACGTATCTAGACTCAGTTTTGTTTGAAAATGAAATGGGGAAAATAATTGAAGAAGAAGTAGAATATGAGTGGAAACCTACAATGTGTGAACATTGTAAGATATTTGGCCACACAGAACAACAGTGTAGGAGATTACAACAAAAGCCACAAGTGAAACAAGCAAAGAAAGAATGGAAGCCAATGAAGGAGAAAGAGCAAATAGCAAAACAAGTACCAGAAGAGGAGAATACAGAACAAAATGATATGCTAAAAAAAAGACAAGTTGTACAGAAGAATGTTATCACACCACTGAGTAACTCATTTTCCACCTTGGAAGATCAATTAGAAGAGCATAATGCAGGGAATATTGCAAATGAAGACAAACAATTATTAGCAGAATGGATCAACAAGTCTAAAGGTCCTACACACGGAGAAGGTGCCCACCTGAGAAAGGAAAGATTGATGTCTGTAACTAGTCATCAAAGGGGAATACAAAGGAAAACATGGATGGGTCCAGGTACAGGGAGGGGAGTTACAATCCCTCCCCCAAATGGATAGATTGGAATTTTGGAATGTGAGGGGTCTAAACAGGCAGGATAAGTAGAGATAGATGAATCTTTATCTGCATAATGCTAGAGTAGGCCTGTTTGGACTCCTGGGAACCAAGATTAAGAGACAAAAAACATCTATAGCTTCTCTTAATCTTTGTAATGGATGGTCTTTTAGTCACAATTTTGCACATCATACGGGTGGGAGAATCTGGGTGCTATTAAAACCAAACATTTTTAATGTGAATATCACTGGTGTATCAGCTCAAATGATGCATTGTGAGGTGGAATACAGGGGGATTCAACACACGTTTAAGCTAACTGTAGTGTATGGGTTCAATGACCAAGCTCTAAGAAGAAATTTTATGGCAAGAACTGGAACAAATCCATGGTGTCACCAATGAGACATGGGCAGTTATGGGGGATTTCAATTGTGTACTGCATTGAGAAGAAAGGATAGGAAGCCCAATTACAGTTTCAGAAATAAGGAATTTCAAGGAGTGTGTAGGTAGAAGTTCATTACAGGTTCTCAGATCATCTAGTTCTTTCTTTACTTGGCACAACAAACTTGGAGATACTAGCCGTGTGTATAGAAGAATTGATAGGATACCAGTAAATGGAGATTGTGTGACCAAATTACCAGGATCAGAGGTACATTTTGATAAGGAAGGCCTTATAAATCACTGCCTGGCTATGATTAACTGGGATAAGGGCCCCAAAAAATGCTAGCACAGATTTAGATACTTCAATATGTGGAATCAAGATACAGATTTATATCAACAAGTTGAAAATAACTAGAAGAGGAGAATTGCAGGCAAAATGAAGTACCGATTGGTAGGAAAGATGAATAGACTTAAAGCTACATTACAAGGAATCAACAAAGCTCAATTTGGAGATATAGAAGGCAAATCTCAACAGGCAAAGAAAGAATTGGAGGAGTGTCAAAGTGAGCTGTAGAAAGATCCCTTAAACATAAGGCTGATAAATAAAGAGATGCAACTAGCTAAGCACTTTCTACACTAGAACTTGGCAAGGAACAAGTACCTCAAGCAGAAATGCAAAGTCCATTGGTTGAATTTAGGGGATATGAATACCAAATTCATTCATAGTATGCTGAAAACTAAGAGAAATGCTAATAGAATATTCACTACAGAGGATAATGCGTGGAACACCAGAAATGATATGGAAGGTATTGTTAAAGCTTTTTTGGAGTATTACACTTCTTTGATTGGTACTAAGACTAAAAAAAGAATGAGGGTATGCAGTGCTACTATTAAACAATATCATGTAGTCTCAACTGAACGGAGAGGGATGCTGGTTGAAGAATTTACAAGGACAAAAATGAAACAAGCCCTTTGGGAAATAGCAGGGGATAAAGCACTTGGGCCAGATAGCTATGGTAGCCAGTTTTTTAAGATTGTTTGGGGATAATTAAGGAAGATCTTGAAGTAGAAGTAAGGGAATTCTTCAAGTCAGGGAGGATCTTGAAAGCATAGAATAACACAGTGCTGACATTAATTCCAAATCAGATCATGCAGACATAGTTACGGATTACAAACACATAGCTTGTTGTAATACCATTTATAAGGTGGTGTCAAAGATTTTAACAAATAGGTTGAAGCAAATCCTACCAGCAATCATATCTCCAAACCAAAGTGCTTTTGTGGCGGGTAGAACAATTGTCCAAATTTCTTAATTTGCCAAGATTTGTTAAGACTCTATAATAGAAAATAGACTACTAGTAGTTGCCTGATCAAAATAGATTTAAGAAAAGCCTATGACACAGTAGAATGTGAGTTTGTAGCAGAGATGATGCAGCATTGGAATTCCCACAACAATTCATCAAAAGGACTATGAAGTGCATAACTATAGTGCAGTATACAATAGCAATCAATGAAGGACTGTATGGGAACATAAATGGGAAAAGAGGACTTAGGCAAGAGGACCCAATATCCCCATTGTTATTCGTCATATGCATGGAATATTTCACGAGAATAATGAATGTAGTAGCACAACAAGAGGGGTTTGGCTATAACACTAAGTGTAAAAGTCTGAAATTGAACCATTTGTGTTTTGCAGATGATTTGTTGTTATTTAGTAAGGGGAGTTTCCAATTAGCGCTTCTATTATTGACTGGACTGAAAACATTCTCTGATACCTCAGGCCTAAGTACAAATTCTAGCAAGTCAAACATATTCAGTGTTAATATGCCAGTCCAAAGTCAGACGGATTGGATAGAAATGATAGGATACTAGAAAGGGAGCTTACCATTCAGGTTTCTTGGAGTGCCTATATCAGCAAAGAAAATATCCAAAATGGATTGTGAGTTACTCATGGACAAGATAACAACTAGAATTAAAAGTTGGGGTACAAGACATATATCTTATGCAGGGAGAGTACAACTAGTCAATTCAGTAATACTACACCTAAATGTCAAAAATGTATTGTGAGGTACTCATGGACAAGATAGCAACTAGAATTAAATATCCAAAATATATCATCAAAGAAAATATCCAAAATGGATTGTGAGGTACTCATTGACAAGATAGCAACTAGAATTAAAATTTGGGGCACAAGACATATATCCTATGCAAGGAGAGTACAACTAGTCAATTCAGTACTACTACACCTACATAGCTACTGGTCAACCATTCATACTACCAAAACAAGTGCTTAAGGGAATAACAACTATGTGCAGGAATTTCATATGGGATAGGAAAGTAGTCACGAACAAGCACCCATTAATGGTATGGGACTTAGGGTGTAGGACTAAACATGAAGGAGGACTGGGGATCACTGATATAATAAAATGGAATGAAGCTGCAATTGCTAAATACGTATGGAATGTTGATCAAAAAGCTGACAATTTATGGGTGAAATGGATAAACAGTGTCTACTTAATGGAGAAGAACTGGTGGCAGTACAAATGCCCCACCTGATTTCTGGTATTGGAAGAAAATATGCAAGATCAGGGAGATGGTTGCTCCTGGATTTAATCAGAATGATTGGAGAAGTGCCAATGGACAGTATACAATTAGGGAAGGTTACATATGGCGAATGGGAGAAAAGGAAGACTGGCCATGGAGAAGATGGGCATGGAACAGATTGAACCTACCTAAGCACAACTTTATTTGCTGGCCCACTATGCATCAAATATTGCTGACAAAACCCAGATTATACCATACGGGCATAAGCCAAGATGATAGATTCCCAATATATGGAACACAAGAGGAGACCATCCAACATCTATTCTTAAAGCGCATTATCCAAACAATGCTTACAGGGGGTGCTGAATTGGATGAGTATAGGAATACAACTGAGTGACATAGCAGGGATTTGAAAGAGAATGACCAGGCTAATCAAAGGGAAGAGACGCAAGGAAGTTGTCATTGGTATAATTGCTGCCCTGGTATACTGAATATGGAAGGCTAGAAACAATGTTGTATGGGACCTCAAAATACCCACCACTGCACACATGCTGAGACAGATTAGGCAAGAATGTAGATTGAGGAAGATTACATACTTGAGTAGCAGAACAAGTGTTAAAGAAAGAGACTGGATAGAAAAACTGATGCAGAGCTAGAAGACAAGATAGATAGAGTTACTATTGTTTGATTGAATAAGCAAACATGTATAGATAAAGTATATACACAGAAAGAGATAGGAGAAACTGAAAGAATTACCGAGAAGAAAGCATGTAATAGATCAGAGGTGATGAGTTAATAAAAAAAAATTCTTCATAAAAAAAAATACAAACTCTTTCTCACTAAAAGTACGTACTTTTGAGGAAAACACTTCTTAGAATAAGCTAATTTTATAAGCTTGACCAACCAGGCTATAATAGCCTCCAAGGCCAAAAACACTTTTTTTTTTCAAAAAAATTATTTTTCTCCAAAGTTGAAATGTTTGGACAAGCTTTTAGAAAAAAAAATGCTTTTGATTAGAAGCAACATCAGTTTTAGAGAAACATAATAAATTGCGTTTGAGTAGAAGCAGAAGCAGTTTTGGAGAAGCAGAACAAAATAGCTTCTTCTCGAAAGCACTTTTTTGGAAAATATTTTTGAGAAAAATACACTTAGAAGAAATTTTGAAAAGTTTGGTCAAATACTAATTGTTGCACATAAGTTCTTTTCAAATTAATTAGTCAAATACAAATTGCTTCTCACCAAAAGTACTTTTGAGAAAAGCATTTATCAAAATAAGCTGATATTTGAATCTTGGCCAAACACGCTATAAATTTCCCTTATCCCTTCCTTAAATAAGTACAAAAGTAGAGTGAAAAATGAGATCAAAACCCTTATGAGTGCTTTACTGTTTTGTTTTCCAAGATTTTATATCTTCTGCGTATAGATATGCAGGTTGCAAATGGGGTATAAACTCTAACTAGTATATTGAAATGGTTTATAAAAGAATCAAAAGTTAACAACGTTAACTTCAAGTTAGGTTAAAGCACAAATATTGCACACTTTATCAAATTATAGGCTAAATTTGCTTGGTCCACTAATACAATGACTAAAATCAGCCTTAGGCAACAACCAAAATACTAAAACTGCTACTACGCTACTGTTTCCCTACTCTAATGTTGTAGCTGTTGTCGTTGTTATTATTGTTACTGTTGATCTTGCTAGTGTTATTGTTGCTGTTACAGCTGATAAGCAAGTCTATAGCTCAATGGAATTTAAGCAAGTGCATCAAACATAATAATTCATACAATGATGAGTTCGATACACAATGGAGTTCTCCTTCTCTATCAGATACACATATAGACATATATTAAAACATATATGAGTTTATATAGGAGATAAATGGAACTCTAGGGTTTTGATGTTAAATCCATTATTTTAGTATTCCTTAATGGCGACTTTCCTATATCTACTTAATGTTTAAAAGAGACATTAGAAATTGCATATATCCAATATCTCTTAAAAACTGCCTATTAAGGTGGTAGAGTTTCCAATTTCTTTGATATGGAAGGTATTGTTGAAGATATTGTGGAGTATTACACTTCTTTTCCTGGTACTAAGACTAAAAATAGAATGAGGATATGCAAAGGTCATGTAGTCTCAACTGAACAAAGAGGGATGCTGGTTGAAGAATTTACAAGGACAAAAATGAAACAAGCTCTTTGGGAAATAGTAGGGGATAAAGCACCTAGGCCAGTTGGTTATGGTAGCCAGTTTTTAAAGATTGTTGGGAAATAATTAATGAAGATCTTCAAGTAAAAGTAACGGAATTCTTCAAGTCAGGAAAGATCTTGAAATCATGGAATAGCATAGTGCTGACACTAATTCCAAAATCAGATCTTGCAGACATAGTTACGGATTACACAACCAAAGCTTGTTATAATACCATTTATAAGGTAGTGTCAAAGATGTTAACAAATAGGTTGAAAAAAATCCTACCAGCAATCATATTTCCAAACCAAAGTGCTTTTGTGGCTGGTAGAACAATTGTACAATATATCTTAATTTGCCAATATTTGGTAAGACTCTATAACAGAAAATAGACTACTAGTAGCTTCCTGATCAAAACAAATTTAAGGAAAGCCTATGACACAGTAGAATAGGAGTTTGTAGCAGAGATACATACAGGCGTTGGAATTCCCACAACAATTCATTAAATGGACTACGAAGTGCATAACTATAGTGCAGAGTACAATAGCAATCAATGGAGGACTGTATGGGAACATAAATGGGGAAAGAGGACTTAGGAAAGGAGACCCAATATCCCCATTTCTATTTATCATATGCATGGATGATTCACAATAATAATGAATGCAGTAGCACAACAAAGAGGGATTTGGGTATCACACTAAGTGTAAGAGTATGAAATTGAACCATTTATGTTTTGCAGATGATATACTATTATTTAGTAAGGGGAATGTCCAATCAGTTCTTCTATTATTGAGGGGACTGAAAATATGATTTGATACCTCAGGCCTAAGTACAAATGCCAGCAAGTCAAACATATTCAGTGTTAATATGCTAGTCCAAAGTCAGAAGGATTTGATAGAAATGATAGGATACCAGAAAGGGAGCTTACCATTCAGGTATCTTGGAGCGCATATATCAGCTAAGAAAATATCCAAAATGAATTATGAGGTACTCATGGACAAGATAGCAGTTAGAATTAAAAGTTATGGTACAAGACATCTATCCTATGCAGGGAGAGTACATCTAGTCAATTCAGTATTACTACACCTACATAGTTATTGGTCAACCATTTTCATACTATCAAAACAAGTGCTTAAAGGAATAACACCTATGTGCAGGAATTTCATATGGGATGAGAAAGTAGTCACACACAAGCCACTATTAGTGGCATGGGACTTAGTGTGTAGGACTAAACATGAAGGATGACTGGGGTTCACTGATATAATAAAATGGAATGAAGCTGCATCTGCTAAATATGTATGGAATGTTGCTCAAAAAGCTGGCAATATTTGCGTGAAATGGATCAACAATGTCTACCTAAAGGAGAAGGACTGGTGGCAGTATAAATGCCCCACTGATGCTTGTTGGTATTGGAATATAATATGCATAATCAGGAAGATGTTTTCTCCTAGATTTAATCAGAATGATTGGATAAGTGCCAATGGACAGTACGCAATTAAGGAAGGTTACCTATGGAGAATGGGAGAAAAGGAAGACTGGCCATGGAGAAGATAGGTGTGGAACAAATTGAACCTACCTAAGCACAACTTTATTTACTGGCTCACTGTGCACTAATGATTGCTGACAAAATCCAGATTATACCATATGGGCACAAGCCAATATGATAGATGTCCAATATGTAAAACACAAGAGGAGACCATCCAACATCTATTCTTTGAATATGCATTCTCCAGACAATGCTTACAGGGGGTGTTGACTTAGATGAGCATAGGAATACAACTGACTGACATAGCAGGGATTTGAAAGAGAATTACCAGACTAATCAAAGGCAAGAGTTGTAGGGAAGTAGTCTAAGAATGTAGATTGAGGAAGATTACATGCATGAGTAGCAGAACAAATGTTAAAGAAAGAGACTGGATTGAAAAACTGATGCATAGCTAGAAGACTAGATAGATAGACTTACTAGTGTTTGATTGAAGTAGCAAAGAATGTATAGATAAAGTGTATATACAGAAAGATATAGGAGAAACTGAAAGAAGAACGGAGAAGAAAGCATGTGATAGATCAGAGGTGATGAATTAATTAAAAAAAATTCTTCACAACAAAAAAAAACAGAAACTCTTTCTCACTAAAATTACGTACTTTTGAGGAAAAACACTTCTTAGAATAAGTTAATTTTATAAGCTTGATCAACCAAGCTATAATAGCCTCCAAGGCCAAAAACACTTTTTTCAAAAAAAATTATTTTTCTCCAAAGTTGAAATGTTTGGACAAGCTTTTAGAAAAATTGCTTTTGAGTAGAAACAGAAACAGTTTTGGAGAAGCAGAAAAAAATAGTTTCTTCCCGAAAGCACTTTTTTGAAAAATAATTTTGAGAAAAATACACTTAAAAGAACTTTTCAAAATCTTGGTCAAACGCTTATTGCTGCACATAAATGCTTTTCAAATTAATTAGTCAAATACAAACTGTTTCTCACCAAAAGTACTTTTGTACTTCGTTAAATAAGTACAAAAATAGAGTGACAAATGAGATCAAAACTCTTAAGAGTGCTTAACTGTTTTGTTTGCCAAGATTTTATATCTTCTGCGTTAGAGATATGAAGGGGTATAAACTCTAACTAGTAGATTGAAATGGTTTATAAAATAATCAAAAGTTAAAAAGTTAGGTTAAAGCACCAATATTGCACACTTTATCCAATTGAAGGTTAAATGTTCTTGGTCCACAAATACAATGACTAAAATCAGCCTTAGGCAACAACCTAAATACTAAAACTGCTACTACACTACTGCTTCCCTACTCTAAAGTTGTAGCTATTGTCGTTGCTGTTACTGTTATTGCTGATCTTGCTAGTTCTGCTCTTGTTGTTGTTGCGGCCGCAGCTGATAAGCAAGCCTGTAGCTCAATGGAATTCAAGCAAATGCATCAAACTTAATAATTCATACAATGATGAGTTCGATACACAATGGAGTTCTTCTTCTCTATCAGATACACATATACACATATATTAAAACATATATGAGNTTGGCTATAAAGGTGGTATAATTTCCAATTTCTTTGAAGGTCTCGTCATTATTTTCGATGTAAAAGCCATATAAAAAGGGTTTAGAAATATGAGAAAACCATAATAAGTGCCAGTCGTGGCTTTAGTTACGCAAAATGTCATAATTTCTTATGGTTCTGCCGTCAGACGTATCTTTTTTGCAATCATTCATATGTTTCCAAGGAAAAGTCACTGAAAAAATAAAAAAGAGAAAAAATTCCACGTGTTCATATTTTTACTAAATCCTTGTAGTCTTTGTTATGGATATCTAATACAGGTGAATATTGTAGGAGGATGAAAACTTTTCATAAAAAATATGGTATGTAGTTCATGAAACGAAGTTAGGTAAAGATTATTTTCTCTTTGTTCCGATTGCTATTGCAAGATCAAGATTATAATTTTTTTTGAATCTAATTTTAACGAAAAAAATAAAAGGTCGAGAAGGAATACAATGAAAAACTAACCAAATATTTGTCTCAGAGTTGGGTGGGAATTAGATTTACTAATAACGCTTACTATTGATACAGTCAACACAACCCATGACCAGATATTTGTCTTAGAGTTGGAAAAGAATCGGATTTTACTAATAACAACTTACCAAATAATTTAGTGGTTACAAAAATAATAGAACTTTGACATTTGTATTAAATTGGAAGTAAATCGGGACAAGTTTTTCAAGTTTCGAATTCTCTATTTCAAATTAAAGATTAAATAATGAATCAGATTGTAAAGCAATACTTATTTGAATTTTTTTTTCAAATGTTACGAATATTATACATGGATAGATGACTTATCACGATAATCCTTACTTCTAATCGTTCCACAAAAAACAAAACGTTGACATTTGTATTTAATTGGAAGTAAATCACACAAGTTTTTCAATTTTCGAATTCTCTACTTCAAATTGAAGATGAAACAATGAATAAGATTGTAAAGCAATACCTATTTGAATATTTTTCAAATGTTATGAATTATTATACATGGATCAACGACTTATCGCGATAATCCTCACTTCTAATCGTTCCACAAAAAATAAAACTTTGATATTTGTATTAAATTTGGAAGTGAATATGATCTATGAAGTAAATCATATTATACTTAGAGTAAATCATATTTTTTTTATTAGTAAAGTTTATAACAACTTTTGATCATAGAGCAAAAAGCCCCTCCTATATATAATGACACTAGTAGATCCCATCAGCGCGCGGATGAGAAAATAATAATATAATATTTTTAATTAAAAAAATAGTAGAGAGCCTTGACTACAACACCAGTTCTAGTGTTGCCTTCTGGTACGGAGATGTGTATTGTGTATTGAAACGCTTCACGCGTTGGTTTGGGTTGTGTATTAATTTAGGAGGGGCAATTTATTGCATTTGCTTCACGTCAGGTGAAGCCTCATAAGAAGAATTATCCTGTACAAGATTTGGAGTTGGCCGTTATCATTAATTCTCTTAAGATCTAGAGGCATTATCTTTATGGATTGTCCTGTGGGGTTTACACGGATCATCGCAACTTGCAGCATTTTTTCAAGCAGAGGGATCTCAATTTGAGGTCGTGCAGGTGGCTTAAGTTAGTGAAGGATTATGATATTATCATTCTTTATCATCCGGGCAAGGCGAATGTAGTTGAGGATGTCTTGAGTAGGTAGGCAGAAAGTATGGGTAGTTTGGCATATATTTCAGTAGAGGAAACACCACTAACATAATTGTGAGGTTGGATATTTCAGAGCCTAGCCGAGTTATTGCATGCATTGTTGCCTAGTTTCACTATTGGAGTAGATCAAGGCTCGATAGTTTGGTGATCTGCACTTATTGGTTCTCGGAGAGACAATACTAAAGGGTGGTGCCAGGGAGGTTACTATCAGTGAGGATGGTGTTCTACGACTCCAGGGTCGTCTATCTATTCCTAATGTCGATGGCTTGAGAGAGAGGATTTAGAGGAGGCACACAGTTCATGGTATTCTATTCATCCAGGGGCTATGAAGATGTAGCGCGACCTGGGACAACATTATTGGTGGCGGAGGATGAAAAAAGACATTGTTAAGTATGTTGCGAGGTTTCTAAATTGCAGCAGGTTAAGTATGAGCACCAGAGGCAAGGTGACCTACCCCAGCAGATGACTATACATGAGTGGAAATGGGAGCGCATTACTATGAACTTCGTAGTTGTAACAATCCAATCGGTTGTTCCGAGAGTTTTAGCCCCGTTTCGCCCATTTATTCTTCATTATATGTGGTTCAACCTCATTATATTGTGTTAGGTTTGTTGGCTCGGGTTCGGAGCGATTTTTGGAGAGAAATGAGACACTTAGTCTCTTAACTTGGTTCAATAGTGGAAAAGTCAACCGGAAGTTGACTTATAGGTATATGATCTCGGAATGTGGTTTTTGTGGCTCGAGTAGATTCATTAGGTGATTTGGGACTTAGGAGTATGTTCGTAATATTTTTCCGAGGTCTGAAGTAGAATTAGGCTTGAATAGGCAAAATCGAGTTTTTGGCGCTTTCCGGTTGGTAGTGGAAAATTACCTATCGGGGTCGGAATGGAATTTCGGAAGATGGGACAGGTTTTTAGTGTCATTCGTGATGTGTGTGCAAAGTTTCAGGTCATTCAGACGTGTTTTGGTTGGTTTCGGCATCATTGGCGAATTTCGGAAGTTTAGGAATCCTTAGGCTTGAATTTTGGACTTATTTGGTGTTTTGATGATTTTTTTGAGTATAATGGGGGTTGAATAAGCTTTTGTGATGATATATGACGTGTCGGTATATTTGGTTGAGGCCCCGAGGGGCTTGGGATGATTTCGGTGGTCATCGGAAGGATTGGATTTGGATTATACAGCAAAAAGGTTGCTGGTGATTTTTCTTGTGTGGCCGCACCTGGGGACAGGAATCCGCAGGTGCGGAGAATGTGTCGTAGGAGAGGAAAATGGAGGCTTGGGAAGCTTCCACAGATGCAAAAGAAGGATCGCACCTTCGAGCCCGCAGGTGCGAATGGTAAATCATAGATGCGGAAAATGGGAGCTTAAGTGGAAATCGCAGATGTGCACCTGGGACCGCAGGTGCGAGCAACTGACCGCAGATGTGGAACCCCTAGGCAGAGAATATAAATACTTGCCTTCGCGAATTTTAGGCATTTTTTATCACATTTTCATGCGAGTTGAGGCTTTTGGGAGCAAATTAAAGAGAGATTCTATATTGGTATTTGGCTGATTAAGCATTGAATAAGTGGAATTTAATGGTCTAATTTGAGGTGTTAGGGTTTGGACATTTGAGACTTTGATATAAGGATTTGAGGGGTAATTTGTCGTCGGATTATGATGTATTTGGCATGTATGGACTCGTGAGATTGTAAGGATTCTAGTTTTGTAATTTTTATCGGATTCTGAGATGTGGGCCCGGGAGTCTGGTTTCGCCAATTCCGAGATTTTTGATGTAATTTGAGTATTTTCGCGTGGGCTTTGCTTCTTTAGCGTATATTGGTGGTATAAATCTGATTTTGAATAGATTCGGGGCGATTTGATGCCGAGTCGAGTGGCAAGGGCATCGCGGAGTAGATTTTCATCCGGTTTGAGGTAAGTAATGACTCTAAATCTTGTCCTGAGGGAATGAAACCCTGGACTTTGTATTTTCTCACTATTTTAGGGTGGAGCACATGTTGGATGACGAGTGTGTGGCGTGCACTGATAGGGGATTGTGACTTGGTTCGTCCCGTGGAAACTATTGAGTTGCGTAATTGCTTCTAAACCATATGATAAATTGTGTTTTAAGACTATTATTGTATTTTGGGTAGTACGCCATGTTTGCGACATTTTGCCGACCTGTTTAGACCTCTTGGGGGCTCTTTTCTGTTATTCCTCACTGTATTGACTTTTGATTTACACTCAGTCGTACCATTTTTAACTAATTTCGAAACATAGTCTTATTCATACTATTTTGTGATGTACAATGATATTTTGGGTCGAGTACCCCGTCTATTGATAGCCCGAGTGGCTTTTTGAGAGATTTATGACTGAGTGTGGACGAGGGCCTATGTGTGAGGATACTATGGGATTGGGTTGCACGCCGCAACATGTTACATTGTTTATGATATGTGAGAGGCCGAGAGCCTGAGTGATTATGCCACGAGATGGCTTGATATTAACGCTTGGACTGTAAGAGCCCCTCCGGAGTCTGTACACCCCCAGTGAGCGCAGTTACCTACTGAGTGCGAGTGCCGAGCGCCAAGTGACGAGTGATTGGGAGGCATGAGTAATTGTGAGGTTTCCCGAGGGGCTGATTATGAGTGACTGTGAGGTATTCCCGAGGGGATGATTCTAAGTGATGTTACGCCCGAGGGGCAGTTTCTGATACATGTTTTGCCCGAGAGGCTTTTTTTATGATTCTATCATTTTTACACTAGACTTCTTGAAAGTTATATTGTAAATGTTCGCAAGTATATTCTCAAATGATTTTTACTGATCAGCTTTTAAGCGTGATGATTTAATGTATACACTGTTGGAAAGAAAGATTCTGCCTCTTATGATTTGATGACCTTATTTTATGTGTTTCTTACTGCTCATACATTATTTATTTTCATTACTACTAAGTTGGCGTACTCAAATTACTCCCTGCACCTTGTGTGCAGATTCAGGTGCTAGGGCTGACTGAGAGTTTATTTACTATACTAGAGATTCACGGAGATTAGCGAGGTAGCTACACGCATCCGCAGCCTTGCCCTTCTCCTTCTTACCATTATAGATTTTATTTTCCAAACTTGTATATTTTATTTAGATGCTCATGACCAGTAACTCAGGAATCTTAGGGGTTGTATTTAACATTCCGTGTGGCTTTATCTGTTTTGTTTTTTAAATGGTTAAATGAGACCTTTATGGATTATCAGTTTAGTAATGATATAAATGAAAGATTATTTACGTTTTGAGTGTTAATTTGGTTGGCCTAGTTCCACGATAGGCGCGTTCTGGAGTGATCTATGAGTTACCCTTCGGTGTTGCGAGAAGTTGTGATTGTTGGCTATATGCACATATGGTGCGGTTCTATTGAGGCTTTATAGAAAGATTTGAGTAAGGTAAGTAATTGAGTATTGAGGGATTGAGGCGTATTGGTCATGTTCTTTTGGGTTCATGTGACATGGTATCGTTCTATTCCCCGTGGTTAGGGCAATGCACTCTGGGTACTTGATGTCGAATTGCATATGGTTATTGATTTCGAGGAAGGTGGCTCGAAGTAGTGCATGTGGGTAAGTGTTGGATGGGGTCGCTCATTGCAATGAAGTTATATGGAGGTATGCTCCTTCGAGTTAGATTCGTGTGTTCTGGTTCTACGATGTGTGAGGTGTTCTTAGCATTTCGTGGTGGTGATACCCGTTGATCTTGCAGGACAGTTATCTAGTTTGATGTCATTTTCCCATGTTTGAGTACATCTGGAATGTTGCTTATTAGTACACGGGCTGCCCGGGTTGTGACGTTGAGCCGTATTGATAGGTCATGTCGCTGGAGTGGTTGTGATAGACGAGATGAGATCGTCGGACCTATAATGGGTACTTCCGAATTTGGTTGCGGTGTATTTGGGAGGATAGTAATCCTGATCGGCTTAGAGGTCTTGCTATATTTCCTGTCAAAGAGAAGGAGTCCCATCACTTGTTGATCTGACAAATTATTTTGGGTTTCTATGTGACTCTTTCATCATTGGTAGTATATGAAGGTGTTAGAACGGGTCTTTGTTTGATGGTAGGGTTATTATCAGCATTTGGTTGTTTGAACAACTACGGTGATTAGAAGCTTTCTCTATGAGCATTGGAGTGATGTGGCATATCATGTGGTTTTATCGTCGGTTATGGGGAAGGTTTTGTATAGCTTGTCCGGATTTACGCAGCTTATAGATGTGGGATTTTGATCTTATAAATTATTTCAGAAGTAGAAATTTGGTTCTAAGGTTTATGGGTTAGGTTGGATTGTGAAGTTTCAGCTATGTTGTGCTATTGGACCTATATGGGATAGGATGACGTGGGATCACCCCCGGGTATGTGCATGGTGTGGTTACACGGCAATTTTGATGGTTTTGGGAACAACTCTAGGCACGTTCGAGGACGACGTATGTTTAAGTGGGGGAGAATGTAACGACCCGATCGGTTTTTCCGAGAGTTTTAGCCATGTTTCCCCGTTTCTGCTTCATTATATGTGGTTCAGCTTCATTATGTTGTGTTGGGAGGGTTGGCTCGAGTTCGGAGCGATTTTTGGAGAGAAATGAGACACTTAGTCTCTTAACTTGGTTCGATAGTTGGAAAAGTCAACCGGAAGTTGACTTATAGGTATATGATCTCGGAATGTTGTTTTTATGGCTCGAATGGCTTCATTAGGTGATTTGGGACTTAGGAGTATGTTCGTAATATTTTTCAGAGGTCTGGAGTATAATTAGGCTTGAATAGGCGAAATCGAGTTTTTGGCGCTTTCCGGTCGGCAGTGGAAAATTAGCTATCGGGGTCGGAATGGAATTCCGAAAGTGCAGACAAGTTCGTAGTGTCATTCTAGATGCATGTGCAAATTTTCGGGTCATTCGGACGTGTTTTGGTTGGTTTCGGCATCATTGGTGAATTTCAAAAGTTTAGGAATCCTTAGACTTGAATTTTGAACTTATTTGGTGTTTTGATATTATATTTGAGTGTAACAGGGGTTCGAATAAGTTCGTGTAATGATATATGACGTGTCGGTATATTTGGTTGAGGCCCCGAGGGGCTCAGGGTTATTTAGGGTGGTCATCGGAAGGGTTAGATTTGGATTATGCAGAAGAATGGCTGCTGGTGACTTTTCTAGTGTGGCCGCAACTGCGGACAGGGAGCCATAGGTGCGATGGGCGCAGGTGCGGAGAAAGTGCCGCAGGAGCGGAAAATGGAGGCTTGGGCAGCTTCCGCAGATGCGAAAGAAGGATCGCACCTGCGAGCCCGCAGGTGCGAAAGGTAAACCCCAGATGAAAAATGGGAGCTTAAGTGGAAATCACAGATGCGCACCCGGGACCGCAGGTGCGAGTCCGCAGGTGCGAGCAAGTGACCGCAGGTGTGGAACCCCTGGACAGAGCATATAAATACTTTCCTTCGCGAAATTTAGGCATTTTTCATCATATTTCATACGGGTTGAGACTTTTGGGAGCAAATTGAAGAGGGATTTCAAGGGATTTTCGTGGAGGTAAGTTTCTTGGACCTAAAAATCGATTCTATGTTGGAATTTAACTGATTAAGCATAATGGAATTTAATGGTGTAATTTGAGTGGTTAGGGCTTGGAAATTTGAGACTTTGATTTAAGGATTTGAGGGGTCATTTGTCGTCATATTTTGATATATTTGGTATGTATGGACTCGTGAGAGTGTAAGGATTCTAGTTTAGTGATTTGTATCGGATTTCCAGAAGTGGGCCCAGGGGTCTGGTTTGGTTAATTCCGGGATTTTTTATGTAATTTGAGTATTTTCGCGTGGGCTTTGTTCCTTTAATGTATATTGATGGTATAAATCTTATTTTGAATATATTCGGGGCGATTTGAGGCCGATTCAAGTGGCAAGGGCCTCCATGAGTAGATTTTAATCCGGTTTGAGGTAAGTAATGACTGTAAATCTTGTCCTGAGGGTATGATACCCCGGACTTTGTTTTTTCTCACTATTTTCGAGTAGCGCACATGCTGGATAACGAGTGTGTAGCATGCACTGATAGGGGATTGTGACTTGGTCCGTCCCGTGGCAACTATTGAATTGCGTAATCTCATCTAAACAATATGATAAATTGTGTTTTAAGACTAATACTATATTTGGGCTTTACGCCATGTTTGAGGCCTTGTGTCGACTTGTTTAGACCCCTTGGGGGCTGTTTTCTGCTATTCCTCACTGTATTGACTTTTGATTTACACTCAGTCGTATCCTGTTTAACTAATTTCGATACTCAATCTTATTTATACTCTTTTGTGATATACAATGATATTTTGGGTCGAGTACCCCGTTTATTGATAGTCGGAGTGGCTTTTTGCGAGATTTCTAACTTAGTGTGGTCGAGGGCCTATGTGTGAGGATACTATGGGATCTGGCTGCACGCCGCAACATGTTACATTTTTTATGATATGTATAGGCCGAGACCCTGAGTGATTATGCCACGAGATGGCTTGATATTAGTGTTTGGGCTCTAGGAGCCCCTTTGGAGTCTGTACACTCCCAGTGAGCGCAGGTACCTACTGAGTGCGAGTGCCGAGTTGTCACGCCCCGAACCTGGGGGGTGAGACCGGCACCCAGTGCCGCACCTATTCTTGACTGATATGTAATGTAATACTTTGGACATGGGCCACATTACAACATAATGTCCAATGCGAAATATAAAACTGCATAGAGACTAACGCTGACTGATTGTCAGCATACCGCTGGACCGGTAGGGCCGTCATAATTACTACAACTGACAAGCCAACAAAACATACGTACAGGGCCTACAAGCCCAATATACTGCACTAACTGACAGGATATGTCTACAAGCCTGTATTGATGAATATACTGTGATCGGAACAGCTCCCCAACCCGCTCCTAACATATATTTATATATATATATACACACACACACACACATAAGATGTACTTAAGGCTCTAGACCAAGAAACTCCGAAAGGCATGGAGCTACCGATCAAGCTGAACTTGGGCAACACTTAATGAGGAGGCCTACACGTCTGTCTGTCTGAACCTACACGCATAAAATGCGGCGCCCCCAGAAAAGGGACGTTAGTACGAAATAATGTACCGAGTATGTAGGGAAATATACTGAAAGGTGAAACTGAACTGATAATCTAATAACTGCAAGTAACTGGAAGTCAAAGATAATCTGAAGATATGAATACCTGCTGATAGTGACTCAACTCTCTCAATATAGTAAGTAAAATAGTTGTCCGGCCATATAAGGCTCGGTATATATATATAACTGCTCTGCCGTAGTAGGCTCGCTCATAGGCGCTAGACCATACTAGGCTCTGTATCTCGACCAACTGGGCTCGCTCGTAGGAGCTCGGCCACAGTAGGCTCGGCATATAACTTACCATCTGATCAAAGCTTGCCCAATAGGGGCTTGCCCATCGATTATAGCTCAATGGTAATTAAAATAATGTAATACTGTATATATTGGACTCTCTTCTCCCTTGACTGGAAAAAGGAAATAATCAATTGAATTTGAAGTCCCGATAAGGAGAATATTGTGACTTAAAAGAATAGGAAAATATACGTAAATTCTGAAATATGAATTTTTCTTTATGCCTCTTTATCAAATTTATGTAATGACGAGATCATGCCAAAATGAAGGAAGGACTTAGACTTAATATACCTGGAGTAGGGAAAACTTCATATACTATCCTTGGCGAAGATTGCACCGTACACTTTTAGAACCGAAAAATTTTGATGGGATTATGCTTCTATATTTGAAAGAAATAGGCTTCTGCTTCTTTGAAGTTGTTTGAACGAATTTTAAGCCTCTGTTGTTGAAATATTCAAACCAAGAAGGAAAGGATATTATTTTAGGATAGTTACGTTTTTGGTTTTTCTTATCTTTCCAATATGGAAATGTAACAAGACTTATAAGCTTCTGTATTTGAGTGGAAAAATCTTCTTTGGATGATTGTTGAATTGGAAAGAAAGGTTTATATGATTTAAGAGATTTTATGTCTTATTCCTAAGAGACTAAAAAGACCAAGACTTTTACTCATTAAAGTCTTCATTTACTAGGTAGCCACCTAATAAAATAATTACTCAGAGTCATTTCTTAGTTTTGTGGTTGTTTGCCACGTTTTAGGGCTTGAATTTAATCTTTATCTCATTTCTTTTTAATTAATTAGGTAATGTCCCGTTATTCGGTAATTAACTAATTACCCGTATAATTAAGAATTATCTCAAATTACCTAAAAACACTACTCTTTTTTAATATAATTTATACATTATACTACCGAGGTCATATGATACCTTGTATGGCACTAGTCCATAAATATGGGTATTATAGCTTAGACTGTATTTTACCCCAAAATGTCGAATTTCGACGAAATTCATTTTCTTTGATTCGCTCACCTTCTTACCTCCATGAATTTACTTATCACTTTTCTGAAATAGCAAAATACTTATAATCCCCAAATAATCTTTTTTTCCTTGGACAAATGTCAATTACCTTACGACAAATTCAACGTACAATACTACATGGTGCAATATCGTCGTAATTTAACATTGCGAAGCGAAATATCGACGTAATATTACAGGGCGCAACACGAGTGCCGAGTGATGAGTGATTGGGAGGCATGAGTGACTGTGAGGTTTCCCGAAGGGCTGATTATGAGTGACTGTGAGGTATGCCCGAGGGGCTGATTCTGATGTTACGCCCGAGGGGTAGTTTCTGATACATGTTTTGCCCGAGAGACTTTTTGTTATTATGATTTTTATCATTTTTACACTAGACTTCTTGAAAGTTATATTGAAACTGTTGGCAAGTATATTCTCAAGTGATTTTTTACTGAAATCGGCTTTTAAGTGTGATGATTTAATGTATACACTATTGGAAAGGAAGACTGTGCCTCTTATGATTTGATGACCTGATTTTATGTGTTTATTACTGCTCAAACATTATTTATTTTCATTACTACAGACTTGGCGTACTCACATTACTCCCTGCACCTTGTGTGCAGATTCAGGTGCTAGGGCTGATTGAGAGTTGATTTACTGTACCACAGATTCACGGAGATTAGCGTGGTAGCTGCACGTGTCCGCAGCCTTGCCTTTCTCCTTCTTACTATTATAGAGTTTATTTTCCAAACATCTATATTTTCTTTAGATGCTCATGACCGGTGACTCCGGGATCTTGGGGGTTGTATTTAACATTCAACGTGGCTTTATATGTTTTTTTAAAATGGTTAAACGAGTCCTTTATGGATTATCAGTTTAGTAATGATATAAATGAAAGATTCTTTACGTTTTAAGCGTTAATTTGGCTGGCCTAGTTCCACGATAGGTGCCATCACGACTAGTTTAGATTTTGGGTCGTGATAGTAGCTGGGTTGTCGTGGACCTTGCGGAAGTTTGATGTAGTTAGATTCATTGTCGACGGGTTGACCAAATTGGCACACTTCATTCCGGTGGTGACCATGTACACTTCATAGAGGTTGGCCCAAATTTATATTCAGGAGATAGTTGAGTTGCATGGTGTGCCCGTTTCCATCATATAAGATAGAGGCCCTCAGGTCACTTTGCATTTCTGGAGAGAAGTACAGAGTAAGTTGGGGGACTTGTGTAGAGCTCAGCACAACCTTTCATCAATAGAATGACGGGCAGTTGGGGAAGAACGTTCAGATCTTGGAGGACATGCTCAGAGCATGTGTGATTGACTTTGGGGGGTAGTGGGATTGATTCTTGCCTTTGGCCGAGTTTGCTTACAATAACAATTATTAGTCCAGCATCGAGATGGCTCCATTTGAGGCTTTATATTGTTTGCAATGTCATTCTCCCATCGGATGGTTTGAGTCTGGTGAGTCTAAGTTATATGGTACCGATTTAGTGAAGGATGCCTTGGAAAAGGTAAAGTTGATTTAGGAGCAACTTCGCACAGGACATTCTAGAAAAAAAAGTTATGCGAATTAGAAGGCGCGTGATTTATCATTCATGGAGGCGAGAAGGTTCTCTTTAAAGTCTCGCCGACGAAGGGAACCATGAGGTTGAAAGAAGGGCAAGTTGATCCCAAGGTTAATAGGTCCATTCGAGGTGTTGAGACTAGTTGGGGAGGTTGCTTATGAGCTTGCTTTGCCTCCCAGTCTATCGGGAGTTCATCTGGTTTTCCATGTGTCTATGCTCCAGAGATATCATGTCGATAGGCCACATGTATTGGACTTCAGCACGATTCAGTTAAATGAGAGTCTGGGGTACGAGCAGGAGCCAGTTTCAATTGTTTATAGGCAAGTTCACTAGTTGAGGTCCAAGAGGATTTCCGTTGTAAGTATTCAGTGGAGGTGCCAACCAGTCGAGGAGGTGACTTGGGAGTCTGAGGAGGACATAGAAAGTAGGTACCCACACTTATTGAGCACTCCAGGTATGATTTTAGACCCGTTCGAGGGCGAACGTTTGTTTAAGGGGTGGAGAATGTATCGAACCGGTAGTTTTACTTTTTAGAAACTTGTTCCCCAAAATAAGGCTCCTCTTGTGTGCTTTTACAGTTTTATGATTTGTGAGTATGGTTAGTTCGGGATTTGGAAGAGTTCAGGTTGAAATCAGAACACTTGGTTCCAAGGTTTGGCTTTAAAAGGCTAAGTTTGACTTAAGTCAACATATTGAGTAAACGACCTCGGAATCGAGATTTGACTGTTAACCATAGGGTCGTATGATGATTTAGAACTTGGACGTATGTTCGGATGGGTTTTGGACAACACGGGAGCGTTTCGTCGCCTAATAGTGAAAGTTAGCTCCTTGAAGGTTTTAAAGATCTTTAAATTTGGTTTGGAGTAGGTTTTGTTGTTCTCGAGGTCCAATTGGGATTCTAAGACTGAGAATAGTTCAGTAGAGTGATTTAACACTTACACGCACAATTTGGTGTCATTGCGAGTAGTCTAAGTATGATTCGGCGCATTCGGAGCGATTTAGAAACATGAAGTTCATATTTTGATTCAATTCGATTTTAGGGTGTGATTCTTAGTTTTGTTATTGTTTTCCGCATTTCGATAGTTCGAGCAGGTCCGTGTTATGTTCATGGACTTGTTGGTACATTTGGACGTGGTCCCGAGATGCTCGGGTGTGTTTCTGACCGCCCGGAGTTAAGTTGAAAACACCAGATTTTCTGTTGTGGTTTCCTTCTTCGTGAACGCGGAAAGACCCTGGCGTTCCCGATGAGGATGTGGGGACTAGGGGATTTTTCCCTTTGTGTTCGCGTATGCAGGTCCGCATTCACGGAGGCCAGGACCCTTTGGCCTTCGCGTTCGCATTTGCAGGCCACGTTCGCATAGAAGCCTAGGCTTGGGCAACTCAGTTACCTTACGCGTTCGCGTGTTAGGCCCCATGTTCATGAGGATTAGGCGGCCTAGTGCATCGCAATATCATGGGTCCTCTCGCATTCGCGTAGAGCCTTTTACCTGGGCTCCTTAGTTTAGCTTCCGCAATCGCGTATAAGGACCACCGGGCAGAAACATCTTTTTAAAACGGGATTTAGGCTACTTTGGCACATTTTATTTCATCTCTTGGGCGGCTTTGGAGATATCAGAGAGAGGTTTTTTACCTAGCTTTTGAAGGTAAATAATGTTTACCTAATGTGAGGTTAATACATAGATTATGGGTAGATTTTAACACGTAAGTTTGTGAAAATATGTGTTTAGATGAAAAACCTAGGTATTGATAAAAATGATATTTTACCACGAACATGGTTATGGAATTTAGTGAAAATCATATATTTGAGTTCAAGATGTTATGGGCAACAAATTTTTTCGAAAATTACCAGAATTCGGGCACGTGGGCCTGGCGGTGAATTTTAGGAAATCTTCAATTAGGGTTGGAAAATCACTTTAATAGTTAGAATGTGAACGTTGGAACATGTATTGATTATTTTATATAACATTTGACTATTTTCAAGTCGTTTGGTACCGAATTAAGGGTTTAAAACACAATCTTGGACCGGAATGTAGGCTTTTAGATGATGTAAGTTTCTCTTCTAACCTTGTAAGAGGGAATTAACCCATAGTTGAATTTAATTAATATGTGCTTTTATCTGTGGGGCCTACATTTGCATTAGGTGATAAGAGTCCGTACTTAGCTACTAATTGTTCTTATGTCCGCGTAGTTTAGGCTTACACCATGCTTTGTTGACACCGTTATTTGATTATGCTTTCTACTTGCCTTGAATAAATATGCGATTGAGGATTGCAAGATTTTAAAAGTTTCCAGTTGAATTTCTTGTTTTGGAAAGAATTGAGGGACATTATGATAACTTGAAAAATCTATGTTTAACCACGTCGCTAGTATATTCCGCGAGCGGTGTAAATTTTTACTACTCTCATGGGAGCGGGACGTTCGCCTCAGCAGATTAATAGATACATCTATGGTTCGTATTGTTCGACCCTCGGCACTGCACACAATATATGTATATGTATTTTTGATCGGATCGTACGTCCTCGGCATAATTCGTGCGTAATAATAATGGAAGCCCAATTATATTTGATATTGTTTGATTGGTTTGAGAGGTTAAATGGTTAAATGAGGTAAATTGATTTGGTACTTACTAATGGTGAAAATATTGTTTATTTATTTCTTCCGTCCCAGTTCTATTGTCATTTATATATCCCATGTCTAATTAGAATTCTATATACCTTCGTTGTTGGCCTATAGTAAGTGTCGAAGTCGACCCCTCGTCACTACTTCTTCGAGGTTAGACTAGATACATACTGGGTACATGTTGTTTATGTACTCACGCTACACTTCTGCTCAAAATGTGCATGATCTGAGGCAACTGCATCTGGATATCAGTCCGGCACGTATCTTTGACCACTACGAGACTTTGCGGTGAGCTGCCTTCAGCAGCCAAAGTTTTTGTTTTGCTTTATTTTCTGTCTATTTCGTTTAAGATAGTAGTGTAGTATTTTTTTTATATATTCTACTAGTAGCTCATACACTTGTGACTCTAGGTCTTGGAGATTTATGCTAGTAGACACTTGATGGTTTTTGGATTATTTTACTTATCTCACTTGCTTTCAAAATTTGATCTATCGTTTTATTTAAATCTTACTTCTTATTTTTGCAAAAACAAAAAAATCAACTATTTCAAATCTTTAAAAGAAGGGATCTTAGAGTTAGTTCACTGTTGGCTTGCCGAGCGATAACATTGGGCGCCTTTACGGTCCATAGGAGAAATTGGCTCGTGATACAAAAGTTCACAATTTATACCTTAATTCTAAATCTAATGTAGTTCAAAATCCTATTTAGTCACATAAATCCTAAATAGACAAAAACCTTAAAAAATTGCATAAAATTATATTCTGAAAAATTAAAAATTAAAAATCTAATAAGGTAGATTACTAACCTTCAACAACAACGGCAGTGGTAGTGCCGCCGAGGAGGATAATGACAGTGACAGTGGTGGTGGCGCGATACTAGTGGTGGTGGAGGCACGAAACAGTGGTGGTTGTGACTGGGGCCGCAGTCATGAGAGAGAAGAGGTGGGTGTCGATTTTGAGGGTGGGTAACTTAATTTCAGGTGGGATTAGGCCATAAATCTGTAGGGTAGGGAGATGGAGGCCATGCCAACCATCGATTGAATATCCTCATTCCTAATTTTATCCAACCTAGTGTGCCCGCACATCCATCTACAAAAAGAGCCCTTTAAATAATAAAGAACTTTCATATCAATGTCTCTATTTCAGTGACATGTCTCTAGATTTTATTTAATCTATATTAACTGGGTCATTGTCACGACCTAAGTTAATATATAAGGCACTGAAATCCAAATAAATACTAGAAGTAAATAAATAATTACTACTTCATCTTCCCCCAAAATTTCTGTCAAATTAATATCCATGAATTCAGTAACAATTTATCATGCGCATAGGGGATAAGGACAACCGGCCTGAGCTATAAAAATAATCATGTATGTGCACTACCGAGGGTGGAACAGCCTGAACCATAAATGCATCTTTGCCATAAAATAATCATATATATGCACTGACGCGGGTCGAACGGCCTGAACCATAAGTGTATCTTTCAATCCGCCGTAGCGTACGGTCCACTCCCATGAGAGTGGGGGAAATCACACTTCGCTCGCAGAATGTAAATTGCGAAGCGATCACATGCACGCACAATATTCTTTTAAAATTACTTTCCATAATCAACTCCTTCAAATTATCAAATTCCATAAATCTTAGGAACCAATGCTACATATCACATGAATTCATAACATATAATTCATTACGAGGAAGAACATAAGGCATGATGTGGGCCTAACTACCCGGACCTAATAATAGTAGCCGCTACGTACGGACTCTCGTCACACATAGCATTTAAATCACTTACGGGACAATTCCCTCTTACGAGGTTAGAGAGGAGACTCACTGGGTACATATTTATTTATGTACTGATGCTACACTTATGTGCTTAATTGTACAGGTTCTGAGGCTGGTGCATCTGGTTACCAGACCGGAGCTCGATTCTGATTATAGTTGGACTTGACTTCACGGTGAGTTGCTTCTCCTGACGATCCTCGGCAGCACCATGGAGTTTCTTTTGCTTATTTTCCGTCTATTTATTTCAGACAGTGGGACTGTATTTCTATATTATATCGTTTGTATATTCTGTTAGTATTCCCCAAGGACTCGTGACACTAGTTCCTGGCACACACGTGGTAGTTATTATGGATTACCGGTCATATATATATTGGCTCACGCCTCCTTATGACCGCTTTTGATTACAACTTGTTAATTATCCTTTACGATTTATGTTTCAAACTTTAAAACTTGGTATATGTTGAAATATTTAATCAAATAAGAAAGAACCCTTAGTAAATTGAGTGTTGGCTTGCCTGACCCCTCTGTTGGGCGCCATCACGACCTAAGTTAGGATTTTGGGTTGTGACAGTCATCTTCTCCCATGGTCCTTGCATCAGGGATGGATCTAGACGTTAACTATAGATTTACATGAATTCAGTAAAAAATAAAAATAGTACAAATATTATCTATGGACAAGGACCACAATCCCACAAAAATAGAATTTTTGCATTTGCATTAAAATTCTTAGTAAATCAGATCTTTTGTGAAGTAAATCAGATTATACTAAGTAAATCAGATTATATTTTAGTAAAGTTGGTAACAACTTCGGACCATATAGCCCAATTCCCCTCCTATATATAGAGATACGCTATACCATTCATCCTCATTCTCATCACAACTTAACCTACATGGCACATGCAATGGAGATGAAGAGGGCTATCAATACTGAAGAGAATGTCAATGAAGATGATAATAACGATGGCGATGAAGACGATGACATCCAATTCCTTATGAATCCTCTTCATGGATTGTTCAACATTGAATCAATGAGTCACCATGTTTGTAAGTTCTTCCCTCTCTGTTTATGCTTTGGTTCTCATCATTGGTATGTTGATCGACGTGCCCTTTTCCTTTATAAAATTGACTTGTTGCTTTCGCAGTGCGCCTGTTTCGTTGTTTTGCTGCAACAATAAATACGGAATATTTGATTTACCTGGAAAAGCTACATCGATTTACTTGTCTTACTTTCTTCCGATGGTAGCCTTGAGCTTTCAAGCCTCTTGTTGCAAGCTTCGACCCACTGCATGTCGATCGTATTAATCCTTTAAAATACGATAAAAAGTATTCGGAAGGTTATCGCGATAAGTCGTTCATCCATGTATAATATTCGAAGTGAGGATTAGAAGTGAGGATTATCGCGATAAGTCGTTCATCCATGTATAATATTCGTAACATTTGAA
>ML310157.1:0-21499 GCA_005239505.1 Nicotiana paniculata
TATATATATATATATATATATACGCGTATATAATGCCGTTTGAACCATATTTCAGCCAATGTGAGCAACATCATCATATACCAGCTGATCAGGTGGTGGTGCGTATATAACGCCGTACACTTTTCCCATATCCTATATACATATATTTACATATATACGCGTATATACGTCATCTGGTCATGGGTCAATGTGCATATGTAAATGCATGAAATGTATATGAAGTACGTCAATAAAATCTCTCGGTACGTCATAAGGCCATTATGCCTCTGATTAATATCATGAAATAAACTTTACCAACATACGTATTTTCGAGACTCATGAACATAGGATAATAATAATTCTCATGGGGAATCAAGAATATAGACACCCCTACTATTTCTATGAATAGATTAATTTGTAGAAACTATGTATTTGCTCGTTTCTTCAGTATAATTTGGACCATGCCAAAAGAAAGAAGGGATAGCCTTAACATACCTAGAGTAGGGAAAATCCCGTATGATGTTCTTGAAAAAGGTTACACCGTACTCCCTTAGAACCGCAAGATTTTACGTTGCTAAAATTCTAAAAATCTTCGTTGAACTGTTGAAGATTTACGCTGCTACAAGATAATCATGTTACTTAATGACTAAAATCAGATTTTGGAGTGTCTTTTGAGAATGAAATTTAAGAGTAACTAACGTTTTCCTTCTCTGTAAATGCCTTCATAAGAGGTTTAAGAATGAATAACGTTTTTGGTCTTGGTACTGAAACTTTTTAAAATGAATTACAAGGTTTGATTTGAAGGTTTTAAAGTCTTCAGGAATGAACTTTGAAAGAGTTTAAGAATGACTAACGTTTTTGTTTCTTAGTATTGAAACTTTTGAAATGAAATTGGTGATGTGTGGCTAGAATTCATGGTTTTAAGCATTATGTACCTTACATTTTATGTGCATTTGTGATAAAAAAAAAATACACGTCGTATGTGCATAATGGAGTCTATTTCATGTATAGGTGAATTGGAGATGGAAGCCGAGCTAAATGGATGCATAAACGTCAAAAATACGCTCAAGAGTCGAAAAGGAGTGACCCAGGCTATAGCCGAGCGTTAGAGCCATAAAACCGGGCCTGCCCAGGCTATAGCTGGGCGTTATAGCCATAAATCCAGGCCTACCCAGGCTATAGCTGGGCGTTAGAGCCCAAACGCCGGGCCTGCTTAGGCTATAGCTGGACGTTTGGGGCTTAACGCCTGGGGTCCCAGGTCCGGTCAATTCCGAGTTTTGAAGGTTTTAAGTGTTTCCCGGTTTGAATAGAAGTCTCCTACATGTTTAGGATTTGTCCCAAACATATAAATGGACCCAAAAAACACAACTTTAAGCGGAGGATGCCATTTTTGGAGAGAAGAGACACACAGGATCATTGAGGAAGCAAAGGATTATCAGTTTTCTTCATCTTATTCTAGTATTTTCCATTTATGCAACACCTATGCAATTGTTTGACTCTAGCATGAGTGGCTAAACACTCATTGTTCTGGGGTTGTGGTTTAGCCATGAATATTGTTATTCGACATTAATTTAACTTTGATTATAGTTCACTCAATATATGGTTGTTTCTTCAATTCTGTGTTTAATTGCTTAATTGTCTGGCCAGCAGTTAGGTTCTATATACTATCTCTGTTATGCTTGGGAAAGCTGTATATAGACTAGAGAAGAATTGAAGAGAGCGTGATATTAACCCTTCAGGGGAGCGGATTTGTGGTTAGGTAGGAATATACCTAGTCACCGTGCTTAATTAAACATCGTAATCTTAGTGCATTCTAGTAGATTAATTTTATAGGAATATAGGCGTTAATCTATTGAGAATAGGCGAGTAGTACTTTGGGAGAAGACTACGAGAGCAATTATCGATTAATTAGAAACCATGAGTGAATTATATAAAAGGGAGAGTTAATTAGAATGCAATACGAGTGGTAAATTGATCACAACCCTGGAATATTTGTCTCTACTGAATGCACACNAACCAACAAGTTTTTGGCACCGTTACCGGGGACTTGAATATAGACTACTTTTTAGTTACTTACTTTAATTGTTTATTTCATTGAGTCTAACGTCACGTGATTTTTGCTCTAATCTCAGGAACTTCAAGTGAATGCGTAGGGTCAGAAGCCAGGATAGACTTGACGACTTTGACCCCGAACCTTATTATTTCACAGGAGGTTGCGAGAAGCAAGAGATATAAACAATATTCAGGACTTCATCCGATTTCCTGTGAACATGGCAGAGGAACAACACATGGCTGTTCAGGAGGTGGCAATGCCCAGTATTGCTAATGTCACCTCCAGCATCGTGAAGCCCAGAATCACTGGGCACTTTGAGCTGAAACAGAGCATGATCCAACTACTTCATGCAAACGGGCAGTTTTTGGGTCTTCCACACGAGGATCCACAGCAGCACATTCTGAACTTCTTGGAGATTAGTGATACTTATATCACTAACGGGGTCACGCCAGATTATGTGAGGCTCACGCTTTTCCCATTCTCTATATTGGGCGAAGGAAAGCGATGGCTGAAGGTAGAACCAACTAATTTCATTAAAACATGGAACGATTTGGCGAGAAAATTTCTGGCAAGGTTCTTCCCTTCAGGAAAGACTGCAAAGATCAGGAGTGAGATAGTCTCCTTTAGACAGAAAATAGGTGAATCGTTATATTCAGCATGGGAAAGGTTCAAAGGGCTACTCAGAGACTGCCATCATTACAGTCAGACAAACGAGGTGTTATTTCACACTTTCATTGAGGGGCTCCATACGCAAACAAAAATTGTGGTAGATGCAGCAGCCGGAGGTCAGGTGTTGGAGAAGAATTATGATGAATATTTGCATTACTGAATAAATTTTCCAAAAGCAATCCAGACTGGCAAGGTGAGATGGGCAGAAATGTGGTTCAGAATTCACCAGGGGTTCTTCAAATAGATGTTGTCTCAGCATTATCAGCTCAGATCTCTATGTTGACTAACCAAGTTAATCAGATGAACCTGATCATTAACAAGCAACAGGCCCAGCCAGTGCAACCAGTTCAACAGATTCAGGTATTTTGTGAAGTTTGTGGAGAGGGTCATATGAGCAATCTATGCCCAGCAAATCCAGAGTCTGTATATTTTGTGGGTAATGTAAATCGAGGCCAAACAAATCAGTATGGGGACACTTACAATCCCAACTGGAGGAACCANGAGGAGATTATGAAGAGAATGATGAAAGACCAACTTGCTTTCAATCAGAAAATAATGGCTGATCACCAGGCCTAGGCAGCAACAATGAGAAACTTGGAACGTCAATTGGGACAACTTGCCAGTTCCCAAAATACCAGACCAGAAGGAGCTCTTCCTAGTGATATTGAGCCTAATCCTAAGGCTCAATTTTGTAATCATAGTTAAGGGGTAATGTGTGTGATTGAAAAGTAAAATACTCCTTGTTAATGAAATGTGTACGTGTTGAAGGATAATAGATTGTCCCATTGATCGAGGACGAGCAAGAGTCTAAGTGTGGGGTGTTGATGCGTGGCTAGAATTCATGGTTTTAAGCATTATGTACCTTACATTTTATGTGCATTTGTGATAAAAATACATGTCATATGAGCATAATGGATTCTATTTCATGTATAGGTGAATTGGAGATGGAAGCCGAGCTAAATGGATGCATAAACGTCAGAAATATGCTCAAGAATCGAAAAGGAGTGACCCGGGCTATAGCCGGGCGTTAGAGCCATAAAGCCAGGCCTGCCCAGGCTATAGCTGGGCGTTAGAGTCATATATCCAGGCCTGCCCAGGCTATAGCTGGGCGTTAGAGCCCAAACGCCAGGCGTACCTAGGCTATAGCTGGACGTTTGGGGCTTAACGCCTGGGGTCCCTGGTCCGGTCAATTCCGAGTTTTGAAGGTTTTAAGTGTTTCCGGTTTGTAGAGAAGTCTCCTACACATTTAGGGTTTGTCCCAAACATATAAATAGACCCAAAAAACACAACTTTGAGGGGAGGATGCCATTTTTGGAGAGAAGATACACACAGGATCATTGAGGAAGCAAAGGAGTATCAGTTTTCTTCATCTTATTCTAGTATTTTCCATTTATGCAACACTTATGCAGTTGTTTGATTCTAGCATGAGTGGCTAAACACCCATTGTTCTGGGGTTGTGGTTTAGCCATGAATATTGTTATTCGACATTAATTTAACCTTGATTATAGTTCACTCAATATATGACTGTTTCTTTAGTTTTGCGTTTAATTGCTTAATTGTCTGGCCAGCAGTTAGGTTCTATATACTATCTATGTTATGCTTGGGAAAGCCGTATATAGATTAGAGAAGAATTGAAGAGAGCGCGATCTTAACCCTTCAGGGGAGCGGATTTGTGGTTAAGATAGGAATATACCTAGTCACCTTGATTAATTAAATATCGTAATCTTAGTGCATTCTAATAGATTAATTTCATAGCAATATAGGCGTTAATCTATTGAGAATAGGCGAGTAGTACATCGGGAGAAGGCTACGAGAGCAATTATCGATTAATTAACAACCATGAGTGAATTATATAAAAGGGAGAGTTAATTCGAATGCAATACGAGTGGTGAATTGATCACAACCCTGGAATATTTGTCTCTACTGAATACACACAACAATATTCTTGTCACTTGATAATTAGTTAATTCATAGAATCGTAGTATAAATTAATTACATTCCTGGATTTTGTTTTGGCTCGATTAAATAACAATTAGAGTGATTCAACAAGTAGTTTACGCAAGTCCCTATGGGTTCGACATTCGATTTAACATTATATTACTTGCTACGACCACATATACTTGTGTGTGCATTTGGAACCAACAATTGGCATAGTTGTTTTGAATGTTTTAAAGTAGGAGGTGTCTTGCACTAAGGCATTAAGATGCCACCTTATATAAAATGACTAGTAGTCATTTTATTAATAAGGGTTTGCTTCCACGTTTTGAGATTTATTTATTAATTAGGTAATATCCCAATACCCGATAATTAACCAATTACCCGCATAATTGAGAATTGTCTTAAATAACTTAAAATTTTACTTTTTTTTAATACACTTTATATATCCTACTATCATGGTCATATGGTACCTACTAATTCGTAAATATCGGGTATTATCGCTCGGGCTGTATTTTATCCCGACATGCCAAACTTGAAAGAAAATTCATTTTCTTTGACTTGCTTCCCTTCTCACCTTCACGAATTTACTTATAACTTGTTTGAAATAGAAAAATGCTTAAAATCTCAAAATAATCCCATCCCCGAACTTACGTCAATTAGCTTACGACGAAACTTTAACATACGAAAATGCGGGATGTAACATTAAAACGGATATTTAATAACATTTTTGTTAATATTTACTATTAAGAAATAAATTTGGTCCAAAAAATTAATCAATCAATCATTTGACCGAAGCCAAAACCGAAGCAGAGCCGAGCGAGCAACAACGACGACGGCGCGAAGCTTGCCTTCTTCTCAACTCTTTAAGAGCTAGAAGAAGAGAAATTGATTATACACCCATCAAAAACCTCTTCCTCTTCCAATATGGAACAATGTCCCTTTTTCAAGTAGGGAATCTCAAATGAAACTCAAATATTTCTTTTTCTCTCCATTTCTCATTCACCTTCTTTTAAGCTACATTAAGCTTAATAACCCAACAATTTTTTGCAACTCAGAGTAGCTGCAAAGCGTCACTCTGCCAACTATCACTGGCTCAATTGAAAAGTTGAAGCTTTGGAATTCGGTGCAATGGCGATGAAAGTCCTATAGCACTTCGAGCTGCCAGCTCTCCGGAAAGTTGATAGGGTAACGCCAATTAGGAGACTCTTCCTACAAATACCCCATTCCTCTTCCATGCACCTTCTTTCGGATCATCTCAATGCCGCCGTTGATGCTCATCTCCTGGTTGTCATCTTTTCTAGGGCACACAACGTACACATATCTTTTTAATTTATGAAAGATTCTAACACGATTATTGTAGAAAATGAACGAAAATAGTTGAGAAATTTTCTGTACTAATGATGTATTTGCTGTGTACAGTGCATATGTTTATATACAAGTAAAAAGGAATCTAAGAAATAACCACCTATACATGTGTCATTATTCTATTTGTATATCTGTAACTAACTTAGGTATGTAAATACAAAGAATAACAAATAAAGATAACAACTATACAATTTGTTCTTGTAGAACATTCACTCTTCAATGTTGAATAAGGCCCAATTTGTGCAGAGATAGAGAGCCCATTTATAGAGACCCATAGTGAATTAATCAATTGGATCGACCCATCAATCAATTGGATCGGGTTTCCTTATCTAATTTTATTGAAAAAGAATTTAGTTCTTCAAATCAAACCTTAACCTTAAACTTAGGCGACAAAAATTAGGCGAATAAGCTTAGCCATTGTTAGGGTTCCTTTGTAAATGTCGATCTTCACCAGAAACACCAATTTTCAGTCCAACACCCCCCTACCAAGTTGGAGAGGGGTGAAAGAACACCCAACTTGCCCAGTAAATTATGATGATAAGGCCCATTGAGAGATTTGGTGAAGAGATCTGCTGGTTGAGAAGAAGATCTAAGAAAATAAAGAGAAAATAAGCCGGCGAGAAATTGTTGCCGCACAAAAGGGCAGTCAAGCTCCACGTGTTTCGTTCGTTCATGAAACACTGGGTTTTTGGCTATATGGATGGCTGCTTGACTGTCGGAATGAAGATGCACAGGGAGTGAGATTGGAATAGAAAGATCTTCAAATAGACGAACTAACCAGGTAAGCTCGGCAATGACTCGTCTTATTGATTTATGTTCAGCCTCGGTAGAACTGAGAGAAATCAAAGTCTGCTTCTTTAATTTCCAAGATATTGGAGAGAACCAAGTGACATATAGTACCCACTGACTGAACAACGAGAATCCATGCAGGAACCCCATTCGGAATCATAGAAAGCCAATAGCTCAAAAGAGGAAGAAGCACTTATGAATAACCCTATCCAGGATCTTTAACAAATAACAAAGAACATGAAGAACTGCATCAAGACGGGGTTTTCTGGGATCCTGTATATATTGTCTCAGGTGTTGCACAGTAAAGGAAAGGTCTAGACGGGTATTTGTAAGATAGTTGAGCTTGCCAAGAAGGTGTATGTAAAGAGTTGGATCAGAAAGAGCGTCACCAGTCTTTGCTATGCAATTTGACAGTTCGATCCATAGGAGAAGAAATAAGAGTGAGATGCAGTGAGTCAAATTCACTCAATAGATCCAAGGTGAACTTTCGCTGAGAAAGAATCAGCCCATGTGGTTCACGAACAACCTCCATCCCTAAGAAGAAATGTAATTGTCCCAGTTCTTTTATTCGGAACTCTTGATTTAGGAAGTCTTTTAATGCATTCAACTCATCATCATCATCATCATTTCCTGTTAATATTATGTCGTCTACATAGACTGCCACAATAGAGATGGAGGAATCTGATATCTTGAAAAAGAGAGAGTAATCATTTAAAGAGTGAGAAAAACCCTTGAAGTTGAGAGCATTAGTGAGCTTAGCATACCATTGTCGAGATGCTTGATGAAGTCCATCACGGGACTTCTTAAGTAGACAAACCTGTGTAGGTGAGGGAGGAGTAACTCTGGGAGGAAATTTCATGTAAACTTCCTCGTCTAAATCACCATTCAAAAATTCATTATTCACATTTAATTGGAAAATTCCCCATCCTTTTTTAACTGCTAAAGCCAAAATACACCTAATTGTGATCATCTTGACCACAGGCAAAAATGTTTAATTAAGATCAATACCTTCCCTTTGAATGTCCCCACGGATGATTAGCCTGGCCTTCAATCTTTCAACAGTCCCACCTAAGTGTTGTTTAACCTTGTAAACTCATTTACTAGATAATGCCTTCTTTCCCGGAGGTAAATCAACCACCTCCCAAGTCTTATTAAGCTCAAGTGCCTCAATTTACTTGTCCATGGCTTCTTGCCATCCTGGATGGTGAGCTGCATGTACATAACTGCTAGGTTCACAAACATTAGATAAAGAGTTGAGTATATGCTGATTTAAAGTGGACAGACCACTGAAGGAAAGAGAAGCAGGGTAATTTGGGTGAGAAAACAAGTAGAACTCACAGTAGTGAGTTATAGAGCATTACAAATGTAGTCCTTTAAGTAGGAAGGTAATTTTGTGAGCTCTAATTGACCTCCTAAGTAAATTATCTACCACAGGTTCTGTTGTTGGTGAGGAGAAGACTGGTAGAGGGCTATTTGGTTGGGAAAGGGAACCTGAAGATCTGCTAGAGGGACATGCAGATTGAATATAGGGAGAAAGTCTGGATGGTGTAGGAGAATTTGGTTCAGGTGTTTGGGGGTGGATACAGATGTGTTATGTAGCGAAGAAGCATGTCTAACTGGTAGATCTGGGACAAATATGTGCTCCTTAGGCTGGGTATAAAAGGTTATAAAGGAAGTATCAGAAATAGGAGAATTTATAGAGGCAAAAGGAAAGAAACTCTTCATGAAACACCACATACCTTGAAATAAAAGTTTTGAGAGTCTTAAGATTAAGAACCTTATACCCCTTCTTGCCATGTGGATAACCAAGAAACACACAAGGAACTGCTCTAGATTCAAATTTGGCTCTATGATTTGAGAGAGTAGAGACAAAGCATAAACATCCAAAACATTTAAGATAAGAATAATTTGGTTTGGAGTTGAACAGAATCTCATAAGAGGTCTTTAAGTTTAAAACTCTAGAAGGAAATCTGTTAATTAAATGAGTAGCTGTTAAAAGACAATCCCCCCAATATGAGATAGGCAACTGAGATTGAAACAATAAGGCTCTTGAGGTTTCCAATAGATGATTGTGCTTTCTATCCACAACTCCATTTTGTTGTGGTGTAGAAACACAAGTGGTTTGATGTATGATTCCTTTAGCAAGTAATTAGTCAGACTGTAATTTCCCACTCCCAAGCTCAAAAGTATTGTCTGATCTAATTATTTTTACCTTAGTGTGAAACTGTCTTTCTACCATGGAAAGAATGGATTTTAAAACAGTGAAGGCATTGAAACCATCATCGATACAATATTTATAGGGACCTCAAGTATCCACATGAATCAATTCAAACACATGTTTAGTGGAATGGAACTTGAAGGGAAAGGTAGTTTAGATTGTCTTGCCATAGGAAAAATAACACAAGGAGTGGAAAACTTAGAACATGAATGAACATTTGAACTTGGAATATTCTTCATATGACTTAAAGGCATATGGCCTAATCTATAATGCCATAGCTTTTCTTTTACATTAGGATCAGAAAAAGTAAAACATGAATTGGAAATAGCACTAGGCTTTGATTTTTTGTTAGAAAATAAACTACTGGTAGACTTAGAAAAACTCTTGTAAACTTCTGCAGATTGCCTTGAGTGAAGGAAGTAAAGTCCTCTATTCTCCTTACCAATCTCCAGAGGGCTCTTCAGTGAAGGGCCCTGCAGCAGAAAATAAGAAAAAGAGTGAAAATAATGTACTTTTGAAGCTGTCTGCAAAACTTATGTACAGACAGTAGATTGAACCTGATAGAAGGTATATATAATACATTATTCAAGACCAAATTAGGTAGAAGAATGACTGAACCAAAATGAGCAACTCTAACTCTACAAGAATTAGGAAGATTAACCATTAATGGTTTGGGCAAGATTTTAAAATCTGAAAAGAAACTTTTATTGAAAGTCATATGCTCAGTAGCTCCACTATCTATTATCCATGAATCATTATCTATATTCATGAAACATGCATATGAGTTGAAGAATTTATATATACCAGCACAGTTCACACTGAGAGAGGCATCAGATGTCCCTGCAACTTGCTGATTGAGGTTCACTTGTTGCAGTAACTGAAGCAGTTGTGAGACATTCTCTTGAGTAAGTTCCTTTAAAACATTTTATGCTCCTTTTTCACCTTCTTTTTCCATAGTGAAAGAATTGTTTGTCTTTGGAATTCCCTGATTCCTCCTCTGTTTAGTAAATTTAAAATTTTCTTGAAAACCATGAATCTTGTAGCATTTTTCAATGTTATGCCCATGTTTCTTACAATAGGCACAAATACTGGTGTTTTTGCTTGCATCAAAACCTGACTTCTATGCTTTATAATCATTGATTCTCTTTCCCCATGTTCCCTGATTAGCAGCAACAAAAGAGGTTGTCTCTCCTGGGTAAGTAGATGTAGGGTGTATCTCTCTCTATTTCTCATCCTGAATAACAAGAGAGTAAGCATGTCCAATAGAGGGTAAGGGAGATGACAGTAGGATGTTGCTTCTAACCCCAAAGAAAGTGTCATTTAGTCCCATTAAAAATTGCAACAATCTCTCATCTTGATGAGCCTTCAAACTCTTAGCCTTAGCACCACAATCACAGTCACAAATACAAGCAGAGAAGGTGTTGAGAGCATCTAGCTCATCCCATAGACTTTTTATCTTAGTGAAGTAACTTGATACATTAGAATTACCTTGAGTTACAACACTCAATTCTTTTTGCAATTGAAACAGCTTGGCACCATTTGATTGGCCAAATCTGTCTTCTAGGTCACTCCACAGGTCCTTTGCACTTTGGGGATATAGGACACTTTTAGCTATTTCCTTGGACAGGGAGTGAGCAACCAAGAGAGAACCATATCATTACATCTAGCCCAAGCTCTTTGGAGTCCAGAATCTTCCTCAGGAATGACCAAAGATCCATCAATAAAGCCCATCTTCTTCTTTGCTAAGAGAGCAATCACCACTGCCCTTCTCCATCCTACATAAGCTCTTTCATCAAAGACTGAGGAAACGAGGTTCTGTCACAACCCCAAATCTAAATTGGTCGTGATGGCACCTATCGTGGTACTAGGCTAGCCAAATTTACTAATAATATCATAAGGTTCCCATCTAATACATAAATTATCCTATGTTTCGTAATAATTTTCACTTTTAAGCATTTCAAAACAATAAAAATGATCAGAACATCTAAATAAAGCCCCAACATCTGGAGTCAACCGTCATGAGCATCTAAGAAGTGATACAAGCTAATACTAATTCTCTACTACAACAAGTCTGGGAAGTAAAGTAAAATGACAGAGTAAGAAGGAGAAAGAGTTGGCTGGGGACGCCGAGCAGCTACCTAAAAATCTCCGAACAATGCTCCAGCTGGGGTAGCTCAACTATCGCTCTGCCTTGGTACCTGAATCTGCACACAAGGTGCAGGGAGTAACGTGAGTACGCCAACTCACTAAGTAAATACCATAACTAAAGACTTGAGTGCAGTGACGAGCATTTTTAAAGATCATGTAAAAACCATATAATAAGCAACAGTAGAAGTGACTAAACTCAAGTCAGGAATCTACATTCCGAATATTTCATAAAAACTCCAGTTTTCCATTTTATAATTCGTATAAACGTTTGTTCAACATTTTTCAACTGAGGCTCAGTGTAAAGAAGAGTGAAAACAGTAGTTTCGTAAAATATCAGCTGCTCGGGCACAATATCACTCACGAATAAGCCTCTCGGGCAAACCTCTCAATCACTCGTGACTTCACTCTCATAGGTAAATGCTCACACTTAGCACTCTCACTCAACAGGTACCATATATAACCGTTGCAGCGTGCAGCCTGATCCATATAATAACCCACTGCGGCGTGCAGCCCGATCCATAATAGTAACCCGTTACGGCGCGCAACTCGATCTATAAAAGTAATCCAATGTGGCGTGCAGCCCGATCCATAATAGTAACCCGTTACGGCGTGCAACTCGATCTATAAAAGTAATCCAATGTGGCGTGCAGCCCGATCCATAATAGTCGATTGCGCTCTCTAGGGGTGTATAGACTCCTGGAAGGGCTTCTTCAGCCTAAGTGCTATATCGCTGAGGTGTGCAGCCTGATTCAGTATATATATTGTTGCGGCGTGCAACCCGATCCACATAATATATGTTGCGGTGTGCATCCCGATCCGATATATATTCATTGATGTGGCGTGCAGCCCGATCCATAACTATCCTCACAAACTCGGCTCTCGGCCTCACTCAGTCACCCTCACAAGCCACTCGAGCAAACTCATCACAACTCACAGGACTCAGCCTAAGATAACTCTCAGTATTTAAAAAACAGGGGGATAACAGTGATAAACAACAACAGATATAAAGCATGGCTGAGTTCATAATTTTTCTATCAAGAATAGTGTGATAATAGTGGGAAAAATACCCCTGAGGGTCACAACAGGTCGACACAAGGCCTTAAACATGGCATACAGCCCATAATATAATATAAACCTCTAAAATACAGGATATCATATGATTTTAAAATCAAACACGTGGCTTAATAGTCGCCACGGGACGGACCAAGTCACAATCCCTATCGGTGCATGCCCACACGCTCATCACCTAGCATGTGCGTCACCTCATTTATCAAAATAATACGAAATACCGGGGTTTCATACCCTCAGGTCTAGATTTACAATCATTACTTACCTCAAACCGGCCCGTATACTAATCCTAGATGCTCTTTCCCCTCGAATCGACCTCCGATTCAATATACGCTAAAGGAATGAACTCCACATGAAAATTATCAAATTAGACCAAAAATTCTGAATTTGGCTCAAACCCTGCCCCTGAGCGCACGCCTAGGAATTTGATAAAAATTACATCACAAGAATCCTTATCCTCCCACGAGTCCGTACATAACAAGAACATCAAAATCGAACCTCAAATATCCCCTCAAATCCTCAATGAAAGGTCTCCAAATCATAAGCCCTAATTCTCCAATTTTTGGGTTTAAATTCCATTAATTTCAGGTTTAATTACTCATAAATCAACATAGAATTGAGTATTGAAGTCAAAAATCTTACCTCCAAGTGTTTCCCTTTGATTCCCTCTTCAATCCTCTCAAAAAGCTTCAAACCGCTCAACAATGGTGAAAAATTGACTGAAATTCGCGAAGGAGGGGTTTAAATAATTCTGCCCAGATCACTCTATATGAATGCGGCCTATGCCTCGCATTCACAATGAACAAAATTTACCAGACCTTCTTTTACCCTATGCGATCGCGGCCTTTCCCATGCAATCGCGTAGAACAAAGTTTTCCAACAGCCTTCTCCAACTCTTCCGGATAGCCTCTAGTATAATAGTCATAAAACTTTGTACAAAACTCCAAATTAAAATTGGTTTAACTTTCTGGAAACTAGACATCAAGGGCTACAACTTTGAGTTTGGATCATCTTCAAATTCCTTATAGATTGTGAGTTATAAGCTTCCAAACTCGGGACAATGCATCAGAAATTTTACTCTATGCGATCGCGGGAAGCCTATATGAGATCGCGGGAAGCCTATATGCGATCGCATAGCACAACTAGATTTTTCCAATTTTTCTCTATGCTAACGCGGCCAGATCTATGCTATCGCACCGTACACCCCTGAAGCCAAAAACAAGCAATTAGAAATGGCCTAGAAATGGTCCGAAACCACCCGAAACTCACCCGAGACCCTCGGGACCTCAACCGAAATATACCAACACATCCTATAACATCACACAATCTTAGTCAAGCCTTCGAATCACCCAAAACAACATCAAAAATACCAAATTAACCCCGAATTCAAGCCTAAGGATTTCTAAACTTCCGAAATTCACCAACGATGCCGAAACCAACCAAACCACGTCCGATTGACCTGAAATTTTGCACACACATCACAAATGATACTACAAACCTATTCCAACTCCCAGAATTCCACTCCAACCCCGATAGCTAATTTTCCACTGCCGACCGAAAATCATCAAAAATCCAATTTCCCCAATTCAAGTTTAATTCTACCACGGACCTCTGAATAACATTCTGAACACGCTCCTAAGTCCAAAATCACCTAACGAAGCTATTCGAACCATAAAAACCAAATACCAAGATCGTTTACCCATAAGTCAACTTCCGGTTGACTTTTCCAACTAAAAAACTAACTTAAGAGACCAAGTGTCTCATTTCTCTCCACAATCACGCCGAACCCGAACCAATAAACCTCACACAACATGAAAGAGCTGAACTACATATAATGAAGCAAAAACGGGGGAAACGGGGCTAAAACTCTCGAAACGACTGATCGGGTCGTTACATTCTCCCCCACTTAAACATACGTTCGTCCTCGAACGTGCCCATAGTTGTTCCCAAAAACAATCAAAATTTTTGAATAACCTTACCACGCACATACCCTGGGTGATCCCTTTTCACTCTACCCCATATAAGTCTGATAACACAACATAATTGAAATTTCACAATTCAACCTGACCGATAAACCTTAGAACCAAATTCCCACTTTTGAAATACTTTGCAAGATCAAAATTCCACAACTATAAACTGAATAAGTCTGAACACGTTGTATCAAGCCATATCCGTAACCCAAGATGTAATTACATAATATACCGCATGACTCGAACACTCATAGCGATAAACCTAATCACAATAGCTTCTCAAAACAACCCAATACCGGTACATAACCTCTTATCAAGCAGTGCCCCGCTCTAACACTTTCATATTCTGAAACACGTAGAAACTAGCAACATCCCACGAGCTCAAATCATAGAAAAGATTCACATGAGAGGACTATCCTGCTATTAACAATTACCATCACAACACCATGCTACAAGCCTGGCACACATAGCAAATCAAAACACACGAATCTGACACCAAGGATCATACCTCTACATAACTCCGCTACAATGCGTGATCCCATCCAAACGTTGGTCCACATGAAATACTTCAAGCCACCTTGCTCAAAATCAATAACCATGCGCAATTCGACATTAAGTACTCAAGGTGCATTTCCATAACCACGGGGGAATCGGACGATACCATGCCACACAAACCCGAAAGAACATAATCGATACGCCCCAATCCTGTAATAAAGCCCAACTAAATCCGCACCATATGTGCATATAACCAACAATCACCACTTCTTGCAACACCGAAGGGTAACTCATAGATCACTCTAGAATATGAATAAACTCAATAACAATCAAATGTTACATTCCGCAACAATAGCAATTCGGAGTCAACAATTCCAACTCGGTGTAGAACACACATTCATACTGCGCCTACCAATAACCCTAAATCAACTCTGGTCACCCACAACATATAGATAACTCTCTGAAGGTTCACAATGACTGAGTCATGGCATTTACTAACATCGGACTAGCTTTGCTCGCATCCTCACAGTCCACAACCACAAAATAATTTGCTTATTAGAACTGTCAGTCTCGAAGTCCATGAAACGCACGAATTACCATATATGATCCCAACTCCACCGCTCGAATATATCACACACCTCTAATACTGAATCATTCCACAAGGGATACTCTTATAATTCTTCTATGCCACCAAGCAAACTTGAATATCAGTAGTCGATCCGACAAGAGAGCGCCACAATACCAATGAAGTACCCTTAACTCAAACATATTGCTCTTTCTGAAATGTATACCCGCATTAAGCCGCACCAAGTAGTGATATCATTTACCTAGTCATCTGAAACTGTCCATGCTACCTAAGAATTTATGAACTTCCTTCCAGATTTGAACCGTGACCTCACGCATGCAAATATCAACCCTACACAACATATCGCATATACCACACCATCCTATGATAAATATGAGAACTTCCTGATCCCTTCCGAGCCACAAGCTACTACGTACCCAACTAGCCAAGAACTTTCCATTTGATCCCATTTAGAAGCAAAATCACTATACATCACTTGCACCTCACGCCAGTAGAAAATATACATATCTAACCGTGGTAGAACCCATCAGGAACTATCTGAATCCCATTTGTACAACACCAAACCGTCAGGACTGAATCCTTCTAACTCAACCAAGCTACGCAGGAAACCAAAAATCCAAGAGCATTGCTAAGAAACACCTGTAAAAACTCATTTCCTTATAAACACCCAAGGAACTAATCATATCCCTTACCATGCCGATCCGACCTACTACAAAGTTGTCCTATTTATCCAAGTTCCTTCTGACTTACCTTCGAATTGATACTTCTCCTAGCCATAATACCGCAATTTTCAACCTAGACTCACCATGCCTGACCCAAGCATAAGACCGTACCGTCTAAGGCTCGTAAGCCGCTGAATATCCTCTCAAATATCCCCAAAAGTATCACATTCAAAATACTTACCCTGAAGATACTTCCTGCGAATCTAAAGCCATTACCTTCACTTTCCTAATACTGATATGTAGAGTCCATGAAAATGTAGAAATGCCACAAGTCCTAACACCCTCTAACGCAAATCTCAGTTCTAACCAAATGCACACCTTGAAAATTCCCAATTGTTACGTATACCCTTGTATCACTCAAAACCATTCTCGAGAGTCATCCACTCTACACAAATCTCAATTAAACTGATCAAACAGATCAAACGACCTGACCCCATTTACACACCAACATACTAGGAAGTAGTCCACACATTCGAAGCAACAAGAAAATTCCTACACTGCACAAACTACACCTTTTTCAACTACAACTCAATCATTCAATAAAATCCCTTAACCCATAGAGTACCTTACAACCATTATCAAAAATTCCCATAACTCGAGTCATTCCCAGACTCCACCTCTGCAGATCATAACTGATCCGCCAATATACCTTGAACTGAAACCAATACACCACATAATCGTGCAATCAACTTATCATTAACAGCCTCCCCCACTTGGCTCAAAGCCAACGACCAAGACAAAAAATAACTCACAATTCCCATACACTATCACTGTTACCATACTGCAGTGAAATTCAACTAAATCTCTCATAAGCTCATATGACACAAACCATCTGATATTCCACATCGTATGCAAATCTCGTATTCACCATTTTAATAGTCATGTCAACTTCCAAAAGCGATCTAAACTCCAATTGCAACATATATCAATTTCTGATAAAAGAGGACTTGCCATAGAATCACCTAAGGATCACACAACTCAGGACACCCCGCGGGAGATAGCCATGCCTGCTTAGCCTCAAACTGATCTCTCTCTATACCCTTCCAAACATCATAGCTATTATGCAATCACTTTATCCTTATGCATCTAAACACAAGCGACGCCTACCCTCGAGGAATCACAATACGCGGTATAAGAACCTGAAGCTGATGGCAGAACTAACACTGGAGTTGTGGTCAAAGAAATCTTGAGCTTCTGGAAGCTCTACCCACAGTCGTCTGACCATATGGATACCCTCACTGGACACCACATGTCCCAAGAATGCTACTGATCTGAGCCAAAAATTCACACTTGAAAAACTTTGCATAGAGCTTCTCCTCCCTGAATCCTTATAATACCATCCTCAAATGCTGAGTATGCTACCCCTGACTACAAGAGTACGCCAGGATGCTATCAATGAACACAATAATGAAGGAGTGCAATTACTGCTGGAATACACAGTTAATCAAATACATGGAAGCTACTGGGGCATTGGTCAGCCCAAAAACATCACTAAACACATAACACAACAGGAGAGTCCACTTCCCTCCACAACTAAACTACATGAGAGGTCCTCCAATATACTCACAACTAGAGGCCATATGTCGTCTCAAGACAGAAGTCTAACACTCCATAGCTCTTGCTACATATCCAACCAATCCTTTTTGTCACAATCAAACAATATGAACCCATCTCACCATATAAGCACGCTCACCACATAGTCATCCAGCCACAAATTCCAACCAATAAGGACACAAATGGACATATAAGTCCCAAATGCACAGCTCACACAATCGGAATCTCAGCACTCAAGCCACAGAATAAAATCCGGCCTCAAGTCCTCTAGACTGGCCCATATCAACATGCTAAAATTGCCTCTTTCACCTCACCCATGGAAATCACAAGACGTGAATACATAGATGATACTGAGCGCTCACGTGCGCACTCGAATACATTGAAAGAATTCAAAGGGTTACGCTTTTGGCTGAATAATTGGATTCGCACAGCAAGAATTCCAGAACGTGAGATTTTCCTAAAGGTTCTGTAGCCTCTCGAAGATAAGTACACATGTCTCTGTACCGATCTGCAACGCTCTACTAAACCTGCTCATGACCGGTGAGTCCTATGTAACCTAGGCTCTGATTCTGACTTGTCACGACCCCAAATCTAAAATGGCCGTGATGGCGCCTATCGTGGTATTAGGCCAGCCAAATTTACTAAAAATATCATAAGGTTCCCATCTAATACATAAATTACACTATGTTTCATAATAATTTCCACTTTTAAGCATTTCAAAACAATAAAAATGATCAAAACGTCTAAATACAGCCCCAACATCTGGAGTCAACCATCATGAGCATCTAAGAAGTGATACAGTCTAATACTAATTCTCTACTTCAACAAGTCTGGGAAGTAAAGTAAAATGACAGAGTATGAAGGAGAAAGAGTAGGCTGCGGACGCCGAGCAACTACCTCACAATCTCCGAACAATGCTCCAACTGGGGTAGCTCAACTGTAACGACCCGACCGGTCGTTTTGAGAAATTAAGCTCCGTTCGGTGGAATAAGGTCTTGAACCAATTCACTTTGTGTATATCAACCTGTGGTTGGATTTAGTTACCGGATAATCCGGAGTCGAATTGGAAGGAAAATTTCTATTTAGCTTAAGTGATGGAAGTTGACCGGAGGTTTGACTTTTGAGTAAATGCCCTCGGAATGAGTTTTGGGTGATGCCAACAACTTTGTATGATGATTTTGGACTTAGGCGCTCCTCCGGAATTGGTTTTGGAGGTCCGTAAAGTAATTTGTGGTAATTCGGCGAAAGTTAGAATTTCGGCGATTTCGGCCGATAGGTGAAATTTTGATATCGGGCTCGGAATGGAATTCCGGGAGCGGATGTAGGTTTTTTGTGTCATTTGTAACTTGTTTGCAAAATTTGGCATCATTCCGGGTTGAATTGATAGGTTTCGGCATGAGTTTTGATATTTGAAGATTTGAAAATTCATAAGTTTGATTTTTGGGTTGATTCGTCCTTTTAGTGTTTTTTATGTGATTTAAAACCTCGAGCGAGTCCATGTTAGGTTATATGACTTGTGTGTGTGGTTGGACGGGGTCCCGGGGGCCCCGGGTGTGTTTCGGATAGGCTTCGGGTCAATTTTCTCTCTTTTTGCACTACTGATGTTGTTTCTGGTTTCCTTCTATGCGATCGCATAGTAGTGGTCGTGATCGCATAGTAGTGGTCGTGATCGCATAGTGGTGCTCTTGATCCCCCAGTTTTCCTTCAATGTGATCGCATCCCATGCTTCATGACCACATAGTGCAGTGTTTGGCAGCCGATAATTTCTTATATGCAATCGCATAAGTTCCTTCGCGATCGCATAGAACCTTTTTTTGGCCAGTAACATTTTTCCTCTATGCGATCGTATGTAGTTTCCCACGATCGCGTAGTACAAATTGACCAGTGGCATTTTTCCTTCTATGCGATCGCATCTTCTCGTCCACGATCGCATTAAACAAAATACCTGGGCAGACAGTTTATATCTTCAAAAATTGAAGGCTTCACCATTTTATCACATTTTGACTTCTAGAGCTCGGTTCATAGCGATTTTTTAGGGGTTTTTCACACAATTATATTGGGTAAGTGTTCTTCCACTAGAATTGAATATATTTCATTATTTTATCCTTATTTTCATCATTTAGCTTGTGTTTTGAGTTGAGAAAATGTTGGTTTTGAAAGAAAACTTCTAAAATGAAAAATCGTGATTTGAGGGATCAAATGATATCGGAATTCAATAAATTTTGTATGTTGAACTCGTATCGGAATGGGTATTCGGATTTTGTAAAATTTGACGGGTTCCGAGGTGCAGGCTCGGGGGTCGACTATTGGATCGATTTTTATAATTTTGTAAAGATTGAAACTTTATTATTCGGAATAGTTCCTCATACGTTTATGTGTATTTTCAAGTTGTTTTAGTTGATTTTGAGCCCTCCAGATGTCTTTTTGCCCGAGGAGTCAATTTAGAGTACCGGGTTGTCGTCTTTGAGGTAAGTATCTTGCCTAACCTTGTGTGGGGGAACTACCCCTTAGGATTGAGTCTTCTATGTTGATTGTAGCCCGTGTACGCGAGGTGACGAGTGTGTACTCGGACTTATTTTCAAATAGGTTGGCCTTTTAGGATTCTTAGGTCCTTTATATTCCCTTTGTATGGAGTTATATCTATTTTATCTGAGTTCCGATTGCTAGTTCATCTCTTTCTGCTTAAATTAGAAATTACTTAGTTTTCCTTTGTTGCTTATTTGACCTTAATTGACTTAACTGAAGACTTTACCTTTCTACCGTCGTGCTATACCTTCCTACATAAACTGCGTATTTGACTGGAATTAGCATAGTCTCGCCCTATAATTATTTAGTAGTGATTGGAATATCTATACGTTGGTGTCAAGCATGCCCGTGAGTCGTAAATTGTGATTTATATAATTTTTCCTTAAGTGATACTCAGGTTTAGTTGATAATCATCCATGTTGATGGTATTTCTTTGGTGTTGCCTATTACTGAGCATTGTTCAAGCTGAGTTTTATTCTGTAAAGTTGATTGTTTAGGCGAGATTGGTTATAGTTGTTTCCCTTTCCGGGATGATTGGTTTCTTGTTGATGACTTGAATATTGTGAATCGTTGCTATATATATTATTTTGTTTTCCCCCTCGTTATATCGTTTGACTTGTGCTTGGTATTCCCTTCGGTGACTACTTCTTATGAGTGAGTTTTTACCACTCTTGTGATTCAAGTCTTTGTATTGATTTACTCATTGCACCTTGCATTCTGTCTTTTGTTGCTTTTGCACTTGTTGTGGAAATGTGTGTTGTTTCTGTCGCATTCTGGTTGTTTTCCTCAGTACTGCATTGCATATTTAAATTGGGACTACGGACGAGATTCCCGAAGCTTTCCCCTTGTACTGCATTGCATATTTAAATTGGGACTACAGACGAGATTTCGGGAGCTTTCCCCCTGTACTGCATCGCATGTTTAAATNCGAGATTTCGGGAGCTTTCCCCCTGTACTTCATTGAATATTTAAATTGGGACTACGGACAAGATTCCGGGAGCTTTCCTCCTGTACTGCTTCGCATATATTAATTTGGACTACGGACGAGATTCCGGGAGCTTTCCCCTTGTACTGCATTGCATATTTAAATTGGTACTACGGACGAGATACCGGGAGCTTTCCCCCTATACTGTATTGCATATTTAAATTGGGACTACGGACGAGATTCCGGGAGCTTTCCCCATGTACTGCATGACAAATTCTGAGTTACGGACTAAGTTCCGGTAGATTTATCCTAAGGAGATTATGATCGAAAGATTTTTATTGAAAAGTATAGCTGAAAAAGTATTTGCCTTGAAGAAAATTATGTCTAAAAGATTTTTATTTCAAAGGTATATTTGAAAAGCATTTGTCTTTCAGAAAATGATATTTAGAAGTCATTTATTGGGGAAGTATATTTGGAAATCATGTATTTTGAAG
>ML310158.1:0-113080 GCA_005239505.1 Nicotiana paniculata
CTTGAGAGAGTGCGTCTAGTAAATTATCATAATTACTCGAGAGAGATTTATGGTAGATAGAGACGATTAATCAAGCTATAAGAACTGTCCGAGAAAGAATTCACCAACGGGGGAAACCATAACCTTAGACCTTTATTATCATTGTTTACATTAAATTATTAGTCAATTACTAGTTTATTATTTTGTTAGTAGAATTAGTTAAACAACACAAATTGATATTCAAAAGTNCCTCTTCTCATAAATTTCATGCCTTTTTACATTAAGTTGGAATGCATAATCATCTATGTCATACTCAACTTGAACTTAACATCAACTTGAACTTAACATCAACTTGAACTTAACATCTAGCATGACTATTATACCCTTCTTGGATGTAAAGTAAGTCATGCTATAAAAACGTGGCTTTATGTAGGAATTCATGGGCTGCAACTTCGGACACATTTTAGGTGCTAAATTGGTTTAAAAGTGGCCTGATTTGGACCTTCTTCAGAGGATGTTTCTTGGATCTAATCCACCTCTTCTACTTGGTCCATAAAATAATTATAACACCTGGATAACTCATATCCTTTATCCTTAAGCTCTTCCTCCTAATTAACAACTTCTTTGATGGCTCCTGAAGTCCATTGACCTTGTTTTGCAACTTTTAGCTTGAGATCTTGCTAAAGTACCTCTTTGAGATTCCAAAGCTTCATCCTTGTCCTTGAATATATTTTAGCTTCCTAGGATGCTATCAACACCCTGACATCACTGGCGATACACTGGATCTGCATATACACCGGTATACCAGATTGCTGCTACTCCTTATGTTTGGAGGGGTCTTGTTCCCGAACACTTTGGGAAACCTAGTCAGCTTGAGATTTATTCATCATCTTGAGCGGCTAGATAATTTACCCCAGTACTACTGGGGTGTTATTTTTCTCGCCTACTTGTACATGCAGATGTGCCGAGCGAGCGTGGGCACCCAATGTGACATTGCTGGTTTTTTGCCGCTGCTACAGGTGACAACATATTCGAATACTCTACTCATTATAATATACCTAGTAAAAATATATCTTAGATTTTACATCAACTTTGTATGTTAGTTTTGGGGTTGGGAGCGGTTCTTGCAGTTGCATCCACCTCTACCACTATTACCTCCGGATGTACCACCTCCATTTCTCCCTCTAGCTAGGAGGTGGGTTCTCCGGCGGGGATATGGACGAGAGTACGGGGCTCGACATAATCTCTACTTGTGCAGGGATTTGTTGGATTTGCTGGAGGGTGCACAGGAAAATGTATACCTAAGTTTACTTGGCATAGCTTCACATGTGTTGCGTATACTCACATTTTCTGTTGTTGCTTAATAGTTTTGGCTTGCCTGATTATTGCTCGGCCGACTGACTTATTTGGAGCTCTTCCGTCCCGCTGATGTGCCTTGATATTGTGGAGCATCATGCCACCGAGCGGGTACTTCGACAGTTTGTCCAGCCACAGCTTGTACCGACACCACCTACCTACCAGACCATACATTTTCACTGGGATGATCGTTCCAGGGTGGACGACGCATATGAGGCATGGCTAGAAGTGCAGATCAAGCTGGCAGTCGGTACGTTCCATATGCCGGGTGGCACCAGGAACTGGTATGTTATTTGGTATTCTTACTTATAACTGTAACCTAGCGTTCCGTAATTTTTATTTTACACGTTGTATAGGCTATTGGACTACATTTATTCCACCAGTTAGGACTGCAGATGCAGCAGCATGCCCGTGAGGGAGCGGCCATTTTGCACGAGTATGGCGGGCAGGTTACATAGCTGGCTGTCCGGACACTACGGCGAGCCCGAGAGGATCAGCGCTTAGGACACGACCCTGCTTATGTGGCACTAGAGCAGTACCATTGAGATAGGTGTGTCCCATGAGGTAGGAGTATCCCATGAGGTGGGACTGTCTCAGGAGGCAGGGTTGTCCCACGAAGCAGGGCTGTCGCACGAGGTCGTGGGGGGAGGCAAGGAGGTGGTCCCCAGCAAGGGGGGCGTTGAGGCACTTGTTGAGGATGTTGGAGCTGATATGTCGGGTGACCTCCATGAGCCAGTCAAGCATCACAACAACATGCCGTCATACAATCTTCAGATGCAGCTCACTCCAGGGACTTCGCGAGGGGCCCCGCCAGATCTATTGTTGATCACATGCACGAGCATTACCGGAGAGGATTGGGATAAGTACTTTCCAGTCCCATAGGCTGTTGCTGAGGATCGGCCAACCCGAGATGTGGATAGTGGGTGCCGGCTGAGTTATGGCTCATCATCGAGGGGTGCTAGGGATCTTTCAGGCGCATGTATGTTTGTATTACTATTAAATTTTTAAATTTGTTTTTATTTCATTGATTAACCATAAATAACTTTATAATTTTCTTATTAAGGCTCCATCCTCGCCCGTCATGGAGGCCATTTTGTGCGGTGCTAACCTGGATGCGACGGATAATTATATTCAGGAGCCCGATTAGACTATGGTAAGATAATTTAATTTTTTGTGACTTAACACATACGTTTCTAATGTATATTTTCATATACTGATTTGAATTATTCTTCTGTAGGTTACTATTGGACCGACGACCCCTTCTACCGATCCTGCCAGCGCTACTGACGATCATGCTGCAGCGCATCCTGCGATAAAGAGGCGACATGATGAGGATGATCCTGATAGCGTAGCCGGGTGTGATGGGATGCGCCTCAAGCCAGCGGCTTGATTGAAGCACATAGATCGATTGAAGCACACATGCCGTGGGACACATCGATTATTTTTTATATTTTATGTAAATAATAGCAACAATTTTTATTGTTTACATTATATGCGCATTATGTTTTTAATTTCCCGGTTCTTCGTTATTTTAATACTACAACACAAACATAGAAACTTAACATAATTTAAATTCAGTACAACTAATAAAAATACATGATATGAAAAGCATAAAGATAAAATACTACACTCAACACATACATGTGTTTGTTTAGTCGCTATCACCCATTATTCTCTACTTCAACCACTTAAATTTCTCCAACAACCTATTTTTTTTCTTCTTCCACCTCTTTTAGTTTCTTCTTCAATGCTGCAATTTCTTGTTTCATTTCAGAATCACGACGTTCGTATTGACGGTTCATATCATGATAATACTGCAAAGATTGTTGTAGCATTCCTACTTACAGGGTCCATCAAGCCATACCTCAAAATTGCAATAATTTCCGTCATTGCCTCCAAAAATATTTACACACATCCAGTATCTGCGCCCAACATGACCATCCTCCCAACAGTCCTTCACCATACAACGTTTGCCACAATAACACATTGGTACATATATGCGTCAGACATTTGTTAATGCGAAAAAAAATCATGCTTTTATGGAAAGTTTTGCTATTTGTTTTGATTAAGCGCAAATAATAACTAACATGCGCTAGTTATTTATAGGCAAGGAAATACACATAACGTAGTATTTAACCGTGCTATGTTTTACGTGTTAAAGATTCTTTCGGATACAATACAACTTTTTGCAGGCAAGCAGCTTTTCAGGTAAATAAGACAACACACATAACGTAGTATTTAACCGCACTATGCTTCACGTGGTAAATATTCTTTCGGATACAATATAACTTTTTGCAGGCGGGCAGATTTTCAGGTCGACAAGACAACAGACATAACATAGTATTTAACTGCGCTATATATATTTACATATTTGATAACATGAACGTGATTTTAGGTTGAAATTCGAAAGTCAACGTAATAAGTTTGGGTTTTTAATATAATACTACTTTTGATAACATGAACGGTAGGGAGAAATTCATTAATTTACTCCACTGAAAATGTTAAATATCAATAAGATTTAACAACAATGGAAACATAATTTTATTTGAAATATTTTGGAACATAAGCAAGTACATACACTTATTACAACCACATTACGGAAATAAAACACTACATGTATCCTTGATAGTTGGGCACATTAGATGAACTTCCACTAGGAGCTGGATTACCACCACCACCCAAATTAACTGAAGGACATTTTCGATGGTCGTGTCCTGTTTGCGAGGATATACCACATTTGCGCGCATAAACGCTATCACAAACATCCATTTGGTTCCATATAAGCGTTCTTTTTTTCACCTGTCGCAGACGCAAAAAATCCTTGCTACACACAATTTTAAATGGTCCCAACTACCAATAATTCTCAGCACCCACTGGCTGCAACTGCCCACTATAGGTGTTTAAGTATGCAGCGACATTATATTGTTTATCAACGTAGTTGGTTGGCCTTAAACCTGTATGTTGAAAGCACCCGATGGCATGTGAGCCCGGCATGTGGTAGATGGATCATTTCCCACAAGAGCATAACCTTCTAGATTCATTTATGGTGTGTACATTATTTTCCCGATTTTGATGGATTGCAGTGCAAACTTCAAAAATATTTCGGTCGTGATCATACTGTAAAAATGAATGCCAATGTGTTTGCCGCCTGTATTTCTCAAATTTTCATTAGCAGTGGCATAAATTCAGCACCCCTTTCCATCAATGACGTTGCAACTGCAGCCCTTTCAACAAACCTCTCCGCCATCTGCTTGAATGACATCCATACCATGGCAGTGACAGACAATCCTCATGCCGACTTCAATAACTCGTTGAAATACTCTGACACATTTGTAGTATGAATTCCCCATCTTCTGCCACCATCCGCATGCGAAGTCCACTTTTCAGGTTTATGACGTAATAACCAACGATAGGCTACCTCGTTTTCTTGCCTGATAGATTCCATGTGCATATGGAATTTATGCTCTTGGTGATCTGTTGCATCCATCAACATTAAATCATGCAGAGCCTTGTTGGGATGTGCCTTCTAGAAATTGGCCTTCAGGTGCCTCACACAGTAACGGTGGTAGGCATACGGTTCTTTCCATGCCTGCAAATTCTCTACAAAACTTAAAATCATGTTTAGACTAAATTTTGGCACTACAGGGACCCGCAGAGGTCGTGTACTTGTTGAATTATTTGTTATTTGCTGTCTTGTACTCAGTCACGGTTTTACTTGCGTATCATATCTCTATCTCTTCTTGTTTCTTTTTTATACATTATATCATTTTTGTTTGGGCTGATTTTTATGGTTTCTAAGAGCCCGATAGATTGGAGAGGTCGATGACTGAGTTAGGGCCTGAGTGTCGAGCTGTGAGTGATATGTATATATATGGATCGGGTAGCACGCCGCAATAAGCCTTAGGGATGTATATATGTGGATCGGGTTACATGCTGCAAGCGAGCCTTAGGGCTGTATATGTGTTGATCGGGTTGCGCGTCGCAATGAGCCTTATGGTTGTATACATATTTATGGCATCAGGCTGCACGCTGCAGCGATATAACGCTTGGGCTAAAGGAGCCCCTCCGGAGTCCGTACACACCTCCAGTGAGCACAGGTACCTATTGAGTACGAGTGTTGAGTGTCAAGCTACTGAGGAAGATTAAGTGACTATTGCTTTGAGAGGATGCTCTTGATTTCATTATTGTTGCACTTAGCTGCCATATATCATTGTGGGGAAGTTTTCTGAAAGAAGTTACAATCTGTTTTACTTGAATTTTATATGAGATAACTGATTTGGCCTAAATTGTTGAAATTGAAAGCATGCCTATTTTTCCTATGTTGAAATTACTGAAAATAAACTAGAATTGCAGATCTCCTCATTACTTTCAGTTCTTTATTTAGTATGGTTACTTACTGAGTTGGTTATACTCACGCTACACCCTGCACTTCATGTGCAGATCCAGGTGTTTCCGGACACGGTGGGTGTTGATATCCTGCGCGGTTGATCCTTGGGAGACTTCGAGGTAGCTGCCCGACGTTTGCAGTCCTTGTTTTCTCCTTCCCTATCTTTCTTTTTTATTGTATCTAGTTTCGGACTATTTTAGACACTGTATTCCAGACCTGTGACACTTAGATGCTCATGTACTATGTGACACCCCGACTAGGGAGTTTTCTGCGTTGTGTTTGGATCATTTTACCTTGTTTATGAAGAGACGCTATTTAAACTGCTTTAAAAATCGATTTTGTTAAAGTGTTGGCGTTATTCGTAAATGTCGGCTTACCTAGTACCACGATAGGTGACACGACATGTTAGGATTTGGGTCGTAACATTTTCAATTATATTTTGTGATTATACATTAGATTTAACATTAAATTCATGAGAATCTAAGGAAAAATTTGGGGAAAATTGTAAAATCTTTCAAAATGTAAAATGATGATTTGAAGAACGAAATTGATGTCGGAAATTGATAATTTTGGTATAGTTTAACTTTTATCGGAATGGGTGATCGGGTTTTGTAAATTTTATCGGGTTTCGAGGTGCGAACCGGGGGGTGGGGGTGGGGGAGGGTTGAGTTTTGTTGACTTTTTGCAAGTTGTATAAAGATCATAGCTTTGTTAATTGAAATTATTTTCTCTTGCATTCTTTGATGTATTTAAGTCGTCTTTGGTTAGATTGAGCCGAGCGGAGGTGAATTGATATGGTGGAATAAGTTTATGCATAACCAGGTACCTTGGATCGAGTTGGTTTGAGATTCATGCTTGTGCGGCTGGAGACTTCAAGATACACCTGCTGGACGTTCGCAAGCTCTGAAGTCAGCCTCTAGCGTATTTATTCCCATTGTTTCCTATTTTCCAGAACAGTGATGTATTTGTTATGTATAAGTCTCCTAGAAAGGTTTATGACTTATACTACCGGTTTTGGGATATTATATTGTGTTGAGACTATTGGTTTATTCAGAAGTTTCTGGTTCATGTTCAATAGCTACTAGTAGAATTCGTTATCATTCAGTATATGTTAAGCTTACCTAGTTTTAAAGACTAGGTGCCATCACGACTCCTTCGAAGAAATTTTTGATCGTGACATTCCTCGAAGCAAGTCTTAAAATTAATGCAGGAAAGAAAATAACAACAATATATAACAATATAATAGTAAGAAGCAGGTAAGACAGTAGCATATAAGTAGAATCCAAATATTATGATCCAAATCCCACCAATATTATGATGGTATCTAACACCGCCATCTAAGGAATCCCATAATCATTATAACCAAATTTTGTTACTAAACAAGAATTATAAAAGAAGTCTAATAACAACATAAATAGATGATCATAAGTCTATTATAATATGGAAATATTACAAATGGAGTCTAATAGATGATCATAAGTCTGATACAATACGAAAAATACTGACACAAATCCCCTAAGAACTAGTAATACGACGTCATGACCAACTACTAAGAATAATAAATCAACTGACTGTTACATAGTACAAACACCATGTGAATAAAAGACGCAGTAATGACTAGTTAAGAGAATGTGGCTCCAGCGAACTGCAGATCTAGCAAAGCAGCTCATCCTCAAGTCTCCAATCAAATCCAAAAGTGAGTCCGGTATCAAAGTGTGATCTTTTTAGACTCAAACGATAAAACTAAACAAAAAAATAAATAAATTATGTATCATTTTATATATAACGCGGTTATTCACCGTGCTATACCTTAACGACACGTTTGTCCGTTAAGGTATAGCGCGGTGAATAGCCGCGCTGTATTTGAACTTCAAATTGGGGGGAGGTATAGTGCATGTGCAGGAAGCGCTATATCTCCTCTTATATATGCGCTATACCTATATAAAAAAAGGGCCCGTCTCCTTTCCTGACCAGACAGAAGCAACAAAAGAAAAAATGCCGCCCTCTTTTTTAACCAAAAAACTGCATTGGAGCCCACCCGTCCCCCAAAAATAATCCGTTTCTCCGTATTTTAGCAAGCTAACACCGGATCTAAGGCGTTGTCGTGTAGTGGATCTCGTTTATTGCTCGTTTCGGCTCCCAAATCATCAAATTTTCACATTTAAAAAATCTTTAAATCGAGGTATTCCGAATTACTTTTTGGTAAAACTCATGTATATAAAATGTTTATTAGTTGCATTTTGCTGTGATCTATATTTTTTTGTGATCGTTTTGTGATTTAATTAATTTTTTATTTTTTATCTGGATTAGTTTATTTATGTGCTAAAAAACTAGTAAAAAAGATATATCGTTATTTTATGAATAATTATTGTTATATGTGATTTTCTTATTGTACGTATATTAATATATGACTTTATTGTTGTTTACAACTCTTTAGTGTTATTTTGTGCCCTTCTCTACTTGCACGGCACTCCGCCGTTCGTTGCCAAAAGCCATCAATTGCCACAAGCAATGTCGCCTCCCGATGTTGCCCACAACAACCGATGGCATCCGGCACTTACTGAGCTTAGCCCCATGCGTTGTTATATAGTGCCCTTTAGTGTAATAAAATTGATAATAAATTTTAGCTTATGGTAGTTGACTTTGTTTGTGTCCATTTAGAGTAGTGTTACTTTAGTGCTCTTTAAGATTCTGTTGTATTGAATAAAAATTACGTGCTCTCCTTAACAAACTCGGAGTACTTAATTATGGATTTAATGTATCAGTAGATAATTATCAAATATTATATAGGAATCATAAAATAATCAGTTGCCGGGAAATTTGGGCAAAATATGACAGTTAGCAAAAAAATCATTACGAATGAAGTAAATTCAATGTTATTTACTATTAAGTTTGTAGTATTTTTTATATGATTAATTATTGAATATATCTTAATTACTTATGAATTTAATATATAATTCTATTATAATTCAAAATAACTTTAAAAAGATTTTAGTTCAAACAAAACCAACTAACATATGAAATATTTATATATAAAACTCATCATTTAAGTATTTTTTATATGAATAATTACTTAATTATATTTTTAGTTATTGAAATTAATTATTTAATTCTCCGTTAACTCAAAAATATCTAAAAAAAAAAGATGATAGTTCAACCATAAAAGCTCTCGAATTTTAGTAAACACATGTAAGGAAATAACATACAAAATAACAATATAGAAATTTTTTCAAATTAAATATTTTTATATGAATACTTATTAATTATATCATGTATAGTTATGAAATTAATTATCTAATTCTATTATACCGAAAAATAGCCGAGTAAGAAACAAACATATAAATAATGTAAGTAACTAACATATAAAATAATAATATAGAAAATGTATCAACCTAAATAATAATATAGAAAGAATATCGATTAAATATTAATATATGAGATATTGCAATATATTTTAAAGATGTTAAACAATTAAACATAAAAATACTTAATATTTTTCAAGTTACAAACATCGTCATGGAGGTTTCCCCTATGCATACCGACCAAAATTTGAGGAGAGCAAATCACACACTTAAATATGCTCTTTAGTCGAATATAGTATAATATAATATCGTATCCACATGGATTGGAGTTAAACCGTATTTTCGTAGTTTATAACTTGATTGCTATCCAAGATGATCAACAATTGAGAATTATGTGATTAAAACTAAAATTAACTAAGAATCTACGGTTATTGATTAATGACAAACGAACAAGAAGCAAGCAAACAATGTTATCAATGGAAAAAAAAAGGGTTTTGATAGGATATGTGCAAGATAATTGTCTGGGATTTGACCCTGGTTAATTCACTTCTAATGTTCAAGTGAGTCTCTCGAATTACCCAATTATTAGTTCAAACGTTTAGTAGAAACTCATCTCTCGATTAAGTCTCAATCTCACAAGATGAACTAAATTAAGCTCAGTGAAGAATCTCTATCGATTATCCTCCTAACTAATTTTAATCAACAATTCAACTAGCCTCTTTCGATTACTAAGAAGAATTAATTAATTAACTCAACCAGCAAAATAGAATGCAATGATATCACAAGTTATGCCTCTCTCGATTACATGAACTAGTGAGTATTGATGCAACAATTAGAACATCCAAAATGATTCATTCAATAAATAAACTAGAGTTATAATCCACAAACAAATATCAATACACCAAATCCATCAAACCCTAAGGAGAACTACTCCATAGATATGGAGAAATTTATCACAAATATTTTTAAAGTAAAGAAAAATATAAAACGATCCAAACTCGTGTCCTGAGTGTGGATTGAATGATGAATTCCTTGTGATTTTGCTTATCCAACTCATCCTTAGCCTCCTTAGGTCTTAGATGTGTAAAAAATCCAGAAAATAATATTTTTCCATGAATATATACCAAGTAAGGCCGGGCCCAGACGAAAACACCTTTTCCTACGCTAAATAGGACAATTATTGTGTAAACATTCTATAGGCGCGCCGCATGGGGTGACGCGCCAGGCGGTGCAACAGTGGGAAACTTCAGAGAGCTCAACAATTCAAAGGCAGCAGGATTTGTACTGTTGCGTCGCATCAACGCAAATTTCTCAAAGTACGGATTTTTTCTTGATTTTTGATATCCAGATGTGGTCCTCGACCCCCGAACACGATCTCAACTTAATCTCTTGGGCTTGTACTCAGACTTCAAAGCTCCAAATACCTTGAATTAGCTCCGTAACATTTACATAGTTGGAATCACTCCTACAAGGCATTAAACACACAGTTAGTGCAAAATACTAGCGATTTAAGCTCAAACTCAATTAAAATGCAGTAAATTAGAGTGCAATAAGCGACTAAAATACAAGATTATAGCCCACAATCAACACCCCACACTTAAACCATTGATCGTCCTCGACTAATCATACTACACTTTATATAAACACGACCGTTTTAAACAACTCTCCTAACTCATCATACCAAGAATATTTAAAATAGATTAAGCACAATAATGTAACATCCTCGCCTCAAGATTTGACTCACAAGTACCACATATTTTTCACAACCCGCACACTTACTCTAGCACAGGGGTGAATGACATTACCTTTCCTTCACGAATCAAGTGCCCTTACACAACAATAGAGAACAGTTCCACACACCATAAAAATTAAGAACAATCAGGAACTCAAGATAGAAAGAATTCACTCATTCTCAGAAATAACATTCATATGCCACAAAAGATGAACCATGTCGTGCCCCTTTTTCTCACGAAATCGAGTTTCAACATGTGACGACTCTTTTAAATGAAGGGTAGAGTGTTAAAAGAGATGAGTCTCCACCTAACTATTTTTAGGTGCGTAGGGCACCTATTATGCAAATAACTATGTTTGACTAGTCAACACCAGCAAAGATTGGGAAATGCTCAAATTACCTCAAAGAGAAGGTGTTAGGCACTCTTCGAGGTCCACAACTGTGGGTAGTGACCGAACTTAAGGCTATGTGGATTATGTAATTAGGATAGGTGATCAAATAAATAAAGATAGATTAGAAGTCGAAGAGTTTTATTAAAACATATGAGAATCGGTACAAATCTTAGTATGAATACAACGATACAACTACGATGGTCTATATTAAATGACTAAGAATGACTAGAAACTATATAGAGGAAGGGAGGGGGGTCCTAAGTTTTTTAGCCTAAAGGATAACCCAATGTAACATAAATAATACTTTGCAATTCCTTTTAGATAGGAGTTGCTCATATTATTCAGCGAACACATACTATCATCTTCTGCTACCCGATTACTATATTGATGTTGTTTACCTAAAGCGTTCTAATTCAATTCTAAGTCGTTTTCTATGCGTGCACTGCCCGTCCCATGCCTATGGTCCAAGAGGCTTTGGACCTCTATTGGGTGGTTCTAGGCTTACTTAGGGTTCTCAAAAATGATAAAAACTTATCGCGCACACGAAACAAATAAGACTGCACATAACAACAAAGAGTGGCTCATGTTAGCCTCCACACATAAACAAAGAAGCACGCAAACTGATTTTTCAGATTAAGCAATGGACACTTTCAGAGTTAAGGAATATTTGGGTTGTCAAATCCTATAGGCATGGTTTATAGATTGTTCTTTCAATGAGGCAGTGAAGTGATACGAGTTACCAGATTACTAGTGCTAATTTTATAAGCATGCTTCTTAGGTAGGTGACAGTATCCTATAAGCAAGATTTCTAGTAGTTGATAACTGAAATTGATTTTATAGTCTTATCCCTACAATCATGCTTTCTAAGTGAGGCAGTACAATGATGCAACAAAAGTAGTTGATTAGTTGATTAAAATTCTATAGTCATGATATCTAGATGGGCAACATACTAAAGTGACTGAAGCAATTAATAGATTGATTATTTGAAGTCCTATAGGCATGGTATCTATATTTACAAAGAATATATTATTACATCCTATAGGTATGTTGTCTAAATGCACAGTAATAACACAGAAACAAGTAGAGCAAATATTTAGACTAATGTGTTTGAACAATGTATGAATGAGGTATGCCTGATTCCTATGGCCATGATTTCTATTGATGTGCAGAAGTAAAGCAAGCTAAATAAAATAGCACATGAAGCACGTGACCTTATATGCATGTTTTATACCCTTTCATGCAAATATTAGAATATCACAGTCCCCTTTCATTAATCTCCCCATTATTCGTTATTATAAATTATTACAGACCCAAATGACATAGTGTAAACCTAAATATGACTAGTTACAGAGTTATACAACTATAATCCCAATAGAAGAATTACAGGCCCAATTCAGAACAACCCATGGATGTTATCCGAGCCTTCAATGGTCTTAATCTTCGCACAACAACAAACCCATGCACTGCTTACCATATCAACCTGCGTTCCATGCTCAAACCCAACATGTATGACCCAACACTAGGCCTAACAAATAATTTACTTACCCAAACCATGCCAAAATCAGCCATACATATGGAAGAACACTCATAGTTATTAGGGTTGTGGCTAATAACAGCTCTAGTGTAATGAACTGATCGGTTGTTTTGAGAATTTAAGTTTCGTTCAGTGGTTTAAGGTCTTGAACAACTTCATATTATGTATATCAACTTGCGTGCATGGTTGAATCAGCTACCGGATGATTCAGAGTCGAATTGGAAGGATGATTTTATTTTTAGAAGCTTAAGCGATGAGAATTTGGCCGGAATTTGACTTTGGTGTAAACAACTTCGGAATAAGTTTTGGATGATGTCAGCAACTTCGTATGTTGATTTTGGACTTAGGCGTGCGTTCGGATTAGGATTTGGATATCCGTAGAGTAATTTGAGGAAATTAGGAAATTTTTTGAAATTTGAAGGTTTTTGACAAGTTTGACCGGAAGTGGACCTTTTGATATCGGGGTCGGATTCCGATTCTAGAAGTTGAAGTAGATCCGTAATGTCGAATGCGACTTGTGTGCAAAATTTGAGGTCAATCGGAAGTGATTTGATATGTTGCTGCGACATCGAAAGTAGAAGTTTGAGGTTCTAAAGTTCATTAAGCTTGGAATGGGGTGCGATTCATGATTTCGATGTGGTTTGAGGTGATTTGAGGCTTCGAGCAGGTCCGTGTTATGTTATGAGACTGGTTTGTGTGATTGGACGGGCCCCCGAGGGCCTCAGGTGTGTTTCGGGGTGGTTTCAGATCATTTCGGGCTCTTTTGCAATAGCTGATGCTGGTGTCTGGTGTTGTTCTTCGCATTTGCGAGGATTATCTCGCGTTCACGAAGAAGGATTTGGCTTCAGGGACTTTGTTCTTCGCGTTCGCGAAGAGATTCTCGCGTTCGCGAAGAAGAAAAATTCTGTTACGCAGGTCTGACTTTGGGAGCTCATATCTCAGCATCTATAAGGAATTTAAAGATGATTCAAAAATAAAATTTGTATATCTTTGTATCTAGTTTTCAAAAAAGTAAGCTATTTAGAATTTTGATTTTTTTACAAAAGTTTATGGCTACTAGACTACAGACAGTCCAGGAAGATGAAGAAGAAATTTGTGTTGCACATGGCTGACTTTGGAAGCTTATATCTAAACATTTATAAGGAATTGGAAGATTACCAAAGAATAAAAGTTGTATATATTGGTGTCTAGTTTTCAAAACATTACACCATTCATCATTTATAGGTTTGAACGAAAAGTTATGGCCATAATACTAGAGGCTGTGTGAGAATAGTTTGGAAATAGATTTTGGGAGTTTTTGTTCATCGCGAACGCGATGGGTGGCCCGCGAACGCGAAGAAGGAACACCTGTGCAGAATTTAAAGTTCAAAAATGAGGGTTTTGAGTTCATATCACAAAAGTTAATTGGGATCTCGGTAGAAGGAGATTTTTGGAGAGATTCTTGTGTGGGTGTTTGGGGTAAGTGATTCTTACCTAGTTTTGGTTAATTCCCATGATTATGTATTTCATTTAAACATTATATTAGTGATTTAGAGTGGAAAATTGGGGAAGATTTGAGTAAAATTCTTAGGCCAAATTTTTTGGGTTTTGACCGAGATTTTGGTATCGGATTTGAGTAAATTTGGTATGGTTAGACTAGTGAGTGAATGGGTGTTCGTAATTTATGATTTTTACCCGATTACAAGATGTGGGCCCAGGGAGGCTTTTTGGGTGTTTTTTCTATTTTCTCGCCTTAGCTTCAAATTCATTAGCTAAAGTAGTTACTTGTAGTATTATTTACATTATGCAATTTATTTGATTAGATTTGGACCATTCAGAGTTGGATACTCATGGAAAGAGCATGGTTTCAGATTGAGTTGGGCGATTTGAGGTAAGTATATTGCCTAACCTTGTGTGGGGGAACTGCCCCTTAGGATTCGAGTCTTCTATGTTTATTTTAGTCCGTGTACGCGAGGTGACGAGTGCGTGTTCGGACTTATTTGTGGGAAGTTTCAATTTTAGGGTTCGTAGGTCCTTATATTCACCGTGTATGAAGTTGTTCTTGATACACTTGAGTTCTTATTTTCTAGTTTCACCTCTACATGTTTTGATTAGAGATAATTGCTTTAGAATTCACCCTTACCGTCTATTTGGCCCTGATTTGACTTAACCGAAGGTTTTACCTCTTCTATCGTCATGCTATATTTTCATAAACTGCCTATATTCAATTGAAATTACTAGTATCTCATCCTATAATTGTTTAGCCTTAATAGGAAGTTATGATTATCTATTGCTGCTTACCCTTATTTGAATTGTTGAATATCTCTCAAAATTGCTCAACCTCAAAAGGAGTTTAGATAACCTATATCTTAGTCGAATTGCCTTTATTTGATATTATTTGACTCGCGTTTGCTTCTTATTGTTGACTTGAATACTGTGGATTCGTTGCTACGTGTCTGATTTTCTCTAGTTAAGCTGTTCTCTTTACACTTAGCATTCTTTACTGTGATTATTCCTTGTGAACGAGTTCTACTATTTCTATTATGATTTAAAGTTCTTGTATTGATTTACTCGTCGTACTTTGTATTATTGTCATTGTTGCTTCGTACTTGTTGTGGTGATGTACGAGTTTTCTGCCGTGCTATAATTGTTGTCTTTGTTGGTTGCGCTACATATTTATTTTGGGACTACAGACGTATTACGGGAGATTTCCCAGCATTGTATATTTATTTTGGGACTACGGACGTATTCTGGGAGATCCCCCAGCACTGCATATTTATTTTGGGACTACAGACGTATTCCGAGAGATTCCCCTGTACTGCATATTTATATTGCGACTACGGACGTATTCCGGGAGATCCCCCAGCACTGCGTATTTATATTGGGAGTACGGACACATTCCGGGAGATCCCCTGTACTGCATAATATGTTCGGGACTACGGGATGGGATCCGGGTAGATTCCCTTGTTGATTTATCTGTGTTCGGGCTATTAATTTTTGATGCTTGGGTGTCACAGGGTGACCTATACTCGAAGGATATTTACTTTAAAAGTTGTACTTGAAAAGCATACCTTGAAGAAACTATGTTTGAAAGACATTATTTGAAAAGCATTTATGTTGAAGAAACTATGTTTGAAAGACATTATTTGAAAGTATATTTGAAAAGTATTTATCTTGAAAGAACTATGTTTGAATGATATTTATTTGAAAAGTTATATTCGAAGGAAGTATATTTCAAAGGAATTTCCTATTGAAAAAGATCATATTTTAAAGATTTCAATATAAGAACTTACGGGTGAAAGTTTACACTTGAAGCATTTGACTAATTTATTAGGGTTGTTGGCTAAGGCATAATGTGGAAACTATTGCAGTGCTGAGTTACTACTTGCCCTTACTGTATTGTGACTTTCGAATTTTGGCTGTGTTCCCGTCCATCCTTCTGTGTCTTATTATGGTGTTCCGTTGTTATCTGTTGTTTTCCTTCCTTATTGTAGCTGTTATGTTCTTAGCCCTATTGTGTAGTCATTAGATAGATGCCATGTTCCGTCATTCCTATACTTATGCTTGTTTAGTTTATTAGACCAGTGGGTGTCTTGACTAGTCCTCGTCACTACTTCACCGAGGTTAGTCTTGATACTTATTGGGAACCGTTGTGGTGTGCTCATACTACACTTCTGCATATTCTTGTGCAGATCCAAGTATTGATCGTTAGTAGCTGAGCGGATCCTTGCTGAGGAGACTCAAGGTAAACCTGCTGCTGCGTTCGCAGGCTTCAGAGTCACCTTCTTACATTGTATTCAACTATTTTTACTCTTTTGCGAAGAGTAGTATTTAGAAGTTATAGCAAACTCTGTAGAGCTATGACTTGTACTACCGATTTTGGGAAATTGTAAAATTTCGTAATGGTTTCCATATCGAAACTATTAGATTTTCTTTAATTGTTATTGTTATTCATAAAATGTTAGGCTTACCTAGTCCTAAGACTAGGTTCCATCACGATACCCAACAGAGGAGAAATTGAGTCGTGACATCTAGCCAAGACATATAAATAAAATCGGCGAAATTGAAAGGCACTCAAGGCACATGCGAGACAAGTTTATGACTTTAATTCTAGCAACAAAGATTAAGAATGACCTGGTTGACTACCACAGGATAGTAAACCATTCCAATGAGCTTCAAGATGAAGCATAATTAAGAATCAACCTAGGGAACCTTAGATGAAGGTCTAGAAGATTCAGGCAAGAAGCAAACTAAGCACAACCATCACATGAATTCATCATGAAAACCCTAAGGATCAACGTAACAGAGAAAGCTCATGATCAGGCAATTGCTTAATGGAACAGGGAAAATCCTAGCATGCTGAACATTAATCATAATATAAGATACATGTCAATTTTCAGAAGCAAGATAGGCTAGTACTGAATCTGATACTAGTTGGCCATATATGAGAAGAGATATTAGTTATGAGGTTTACCCTAAGGTCTCAAACAATACTTAAGAGCATAGGATTGCATAAGTACAAGCATACATTAGAACTTAAATGGCATGGAAGCAGGATTTAGCTAATTAGTACAACATCAGGGACTTAGTAGGTTGGACATGAATGACTTAAGAAAGTCTGAAACACATGCTCCGATTCATCACAAAGATAGAATACAAGGTAAGGAACATGCATTAGTTTACAAGTAGCAGGGAAAGCAGGTTTGGGCTAGTAATATGATAAGGAACTAACTCTAGAGAAATATTAAGTTTCACATGAATGACTCAACAAGAATTAGAATAGGTTCTGGGCATGACTCGACTCATCACAAGAGTACATCCTATGAAATGTAAAGATATGATGCAAGGCTTAGTCTTTTATGAGATGAGGGCAATGCTTAGCCTTATGTAGTGTAGTGGAGACAATGTTTAGTCCTAATGAAAGAATAGGAGACAATGCTTAGTCTCATGCAAAGAAAAGGTAGTGGTTAGCCTTATGTAATTACAGATAATGGGAAAATGAAGATTTTATTAAGATTTGACCGAACCCATAGGGCTGCCTATGTATCCCCTCTTAAACGGGAATCAGGTCAAGCGTAATTCAGTTACATCAAGTGGAAAAATGCAAACAATCTAAACATAGTATCTCTTGACTGCATCTGAATTGATAGATTTTGGCCAAATCTCTCAGTCTTATATAAGTATAAGTGCTCCTCCTATTTGTACCCGATGAACCATGTAGGGACCTTTCCAATTGGGTGAGAACTTCCCCTTGGCTTCATCTTGATGTGGAAAGATCCGCTTTAGTACCAATTTCCCCGGTGTGAATTGCCTTGATCTGAATTTTTTGTTTAAAGTTTTTTCCATTCTATTCTGGTAGAGTTGAACGTGACATACCACATTCATTATCTTCCCATTGATGAGAGATAGTTTTTCTTAGCGGCTCTGTACCCATTCTGCATCGTTGAGCTCAACTTCTTGTATAATTCTTAAAGAAGTTATTTCTACTTCGGCAGGAATAACCAATTCAGTACCATAAGCAATTAGGTAGGGAGTTGCCCTAGTTGATGTGCGAACTGTGGTACAATATATGAGCAGAGAAAATGGCAGCTTCTCGTGCCATTATTTGTAATTATCTACCATTTTCATCAATATCTTCTTGATCTTTTTGTTGGCGGCTTCTATGACTCCGTTCATTTGTGGCATGTATACTGTGAAGTTCTTATGCTTGATCTTGAAGGTTTCACACTTGGACTTAATTAGATCACTGTTGAGATTAGCGGCGTTATCAGTGATGATTGACTTTGGTACTCCGAACCGACAAACAATGCGATCCCGAATAAAATCTGCTACGACTTTCTTATTCATATCTTTATAAGATGTGACTTCAGCCCAATTTGTGAAGTAGTCTATGGCCACTAGAATGAATCTATGCCCATTTGAAGCAACAAGTTCAATCGGGCCGATGACATCCATACCCCAAGATGAGAAACGCCAGGGCGAACTTGTTGCGTTGAGTTCATTAGGTGGTACACATATCATGTCAGCACGTATCTGACATTGGTGGCACTTTTGAACATATTTGCTGCAGTCTGTTTCCATAGTCATCCAAAAATACTCCGCTCTTAGTATCTTTTTGGCTAAGGTTAACCCATTCATGTGCGGTCCGCAAGTTCCAGCATGTATTTCCTCGAGCAATCTTGATGCCTCTTTGGTGTTGGTACATCATAATAATCCCAGGTCTGGAGTTCTTCTATACAGAATTCCTCTGCTTTGAAAAAAATGGTTGGCTAACCTTCTAAGTGTGCACTTCTGAGTATGGGTAGCGTGCTTCGGATATTCTCCCTTTGCCAAGTATTCCTTGACTTCGTGGAACCACGAATTTCCGTCAATCTCTTCTTCAAAATGAGCACAATAATTCCTATTTGGATATGATCGATGAAATTCTTGTCTGGATATTGTATCATGGAAGATAAAGTGGCTAATGCATCTGCGAACTCATTTTGAATCCTCGAAACATGTTTGAATTCTATCTTTGTGAACCTCTTGATCAACTCTTATACATAGTGCAAATATTGAAATATTTTGGTGTTCTTTTTAGCCCATTACCCTAAAACCTGGTGCACCAAAAGATCTGAATCTCTGATTTCTAGTAACTCCTGAACATTCATGTCAATGGCCAACCTGAGTCCCAAGATGCAGGCCTCATACTCCGCCATATTGTTGGTGTATGGAAACCTGAGTTTTGCGGATACTGGATAGTGTTGTCCTGTTTCTGATAATAAGACAACTTCGATACCTCCTCCTTTGAAGTTTGCTGCTCCGTCGAGAAATATCCTCCATCCATCATATGCTTCAGTGATATCTTCTCCTACAAATCACACCTCTTCATCGGGAAAATACGTTTTCAATGGTTTGTATTCCCCGTCCACATGATTTTCTGCCAGATGATCCGACAATGCTTTCCCTTTGACCGCCTTATGAATTACATAGACGACGTCGAACTCATTCAGAAATATTTGCCAATTTGCTAACTTACCCATAGTCATGATATTAGATGTATTTTAGCAAATCCATCCTTGATATTAGATATGTAGCGTATGCACATAAATAATTCCCCAATTTTTGAGCTATCCACGTCAAATCACAGCAGGTGCGTTCTAGAAAAGAGTACCGGGCTTCGTAAGGCATGAATTTCTTGCTTAGATAATATATTGCCTGCTCCTTTCTTCCAGTCTCATCATGTTGTCCCAGAACGCAACCAAAAGCTCCGTCCAATATAGACAAATAAAGTAGCATAGGTATTCCTGGTTCTGGTGGGATCAAAACAGGCGTTTTAGCTAAATACTCCTTGATTTTGTGGAAGGCTTTCTAGCATTCTTCAGTTCAGCCTGTTGCAACTTCTATCCTCAGCATCCTGAAGATTCGCTCACATATCACGGTTGATTGTGCTATGAAGAGGCTGATGTAATTGAGACGCCCTAAAAAGCTCATCACAACTTTCTTATTCTTCGGAGGTGGAAAGTCTTGGATTGGTTTGACTTTTGACGGGTCTAACTCAATCCCTCGGCAACTGACGATGAATCCTAACAATTTTCCAGTAGGGACTCCGGAGGCACACTTTGTAGGATCCACATTCAGATTGTACCTTCGAAGCTAATCGAAGAACTTCTTCATGTCTGCAATGTGATCCATACTCCTTTTAGATATTCTGATAACATCATCCATGTACACTTCTACCTCATTGTGTATAATATCGTGAAAAATGGTTTTCATGGCTCTCATGTAGGTGGATCCAGTATTTTTCAGACCAAACAACATCATTTTGTAACAATATATTCCCCACGATGTGATGAAGGCTGTCTTTTCAACATCCTCGTCATCCATCCAGATCTGATGGTATCCTGTGAAGTAATCCACAAAGGATTGGAGTTCATGCTTGGCACAATTGTTAATTAGTATGTGTATATTGGGCAACGAGAAATCATCTTTGGGACTCGCTCTGTTTACATTTCAGTAATCAACACATACTCTACTTTTCCCATCTTTCTTTGGAACTGGCACAATGTTGGCCAACCAAGTCGGGTATTCGACCACTCTAAGAACCTTTGTTTTGATTTGCTTGGTGACCTCCTCTTTTATCTTCAAACTCATATCCGACTCAAACTTTCTGAGCTTCTGCTTTACTGGTGGACACTTGGGATTAGTAGGTAGCTTGTGATCCACTATGGATGTGCTCAAACCAGTCATATCATCGTAGGACCATGCAAAGATATCTTCATATTCTTTTAGGATCCTGGCGTACTCTTCCTTCTGTGACAGTGATAAGTGAATTCTTATGCGTTTTTCCTTGACAGTTTTGAAATCCCCTAAGTTAACTGCCTCAGTTTTGTCCAAATTAGACTTTGGTTTGTTTTCAAAGTTTTCCACTTCTCTGACGATTTCTTCAGGTATTATATCATCTTCCAGATCCTCTGAATCACTATCTTTATGTTGTGTTGTCTCATTACATGTCACAGTCGTAAGTTCATCGGGATAGGTAAATAATGTTGTAAAGAAAAATGTAGATAATAATGATAAATACGAAAAGTATTAATGCATTAATAAAATCTTAAAAAACATCAACAAGTGCAGCTCGATGACTCGCAATTATTTCAAAACAAAAATACTGAAAATGTCTCAAATGCTCATAACTATTTTTAAAAAATGATTAATGCTAATTTGCCAAGCTATCCAGGAACTCGACAGGCCCGGAATAATGCAGCAATCCAGTTCTTGAGAACAACTCCTTTCTCCACGGTATGAATGGTAAGGTCTCCCTTCTCCTCCTCCTCAACTATTGCACTGTAGTTCATATCTTCTTCATCTAGAAACATCTTCTTCATGCCATCTAAGACTTCATCTTCCTCATATCCCCACACCATGTTCACTTGATGGAATGTCTGGTGCAAAGGTGGTACCGGTTGTTCCAGTGGATAATAAGGTCCACGCCATGGTGGCGACCGATCCTAGTAATCTTGCCAAGTATACTCATATCCGAGCCCAAAATTTGTGCCATGACGTTGCGATTGTACGAGTTTGGTGATCCTTGAAGGTTTTTGTCGAGACCTTTGCTAGGTTCATACCCTGTCCATAGTAATATGGTTTCTATCATGTTGCTCCACCATCGGTCCTTTTTAATTCCATTGACTCTCTCAATGCGATGGTACGTCTCTCCACCCACCTTCAATGAATGGAACGGTCTGATTGGTGTAGATGGGGTTACTTCCATCTCCATGAATAATCACCTCTTAATGATTCCCTTCAAATTTCAAATCCTGATGCAGAGTCGAAGCCACTGCCCCCACGACATGTATCCAGGGTCGTTCTAACAATAGGTTGTAGGTAGCAGATATATCTAACACTTGGAACTCGACATCAAACAAGGTCAGGCCAATCTGTAGCCTAAGGTTGATTTCTCTGATGGTGACTCTTTGGGATCCATCAAACGCCTTCACATCATGCTTCCCATCCGTATCTCGTGCAGGTCTTTACCTAATCTATTCAGCGTAATTAGTGGGCATATGTTGAGACTTGAACCACCATCTATCAGGACCCTGGCGATGACGTATCCTCAAATTTCACTGTGATGTGTAGTGCCCTATTGTGACTTAGTCCTTCTGGTGATAACTCATCTTCATGAAAGGTGATTTTGTGGCTCTCCAGTACCTGCCTGACCATATTAGCCATTTACCTACTAGTGATGTTGGTCGGTACATAAGCTGCATTCAGCACTTTCATCAAGGCATTCCTGTGTGTGTTAGATTTTTGCAGCAGTGACAAGATGGATATCTAAATGGGAGTCTTGTTCAAATGGTCGATAACAACGTATTCTATTGCTTGTACTTTTCTCCAAAGGTCATCAATGTCAGTCTTGACAACAGGCAGCTTAGATGCAGCTTCCTTGCTTGTTCCTCCTAGGTTCTCAAGTGTATAAACTCTGTCAGTTCTAGTCATGCCTTGTGCCGCACCTGTCTCTTCCATTTTTTCTTTTCCTTTTCTCCTTGATTCCGCAATATAATCCCATAGGATGACATCAGACTTGTAAGATCGCGTGGGAGCTACCATCAAAGTGAAGGATGTAGTTACCTGGACTTCAAATGGTGCTTGGGTTTGTACCACAACTCGTGTGAGAGTGAAGGGAGACGTTTTAGGATCATCTCCCTCTCGAATGAGTCCAATTGACCCCTCCAGACCCCATTCCTCGTCAGTCTCTATCACATTCACTCCCTTACTCTGTGATTTGGGAGAGGATTGTTACGCATATTTGGTGAAACTTCCTTTGCCTGCATGACCTTATTGTCGATCCGTGTCTGAATCTTGTCTTTCAGTGTGCGACACTCATCAATTGTATGACCCTTCATGCCTGAATGATAGGCACATGTTTTGTTGGGGTTAATCTATTGGGAAGAATTCTCCATATCAATAGCAGGGATGGGAGTGACATAACTAGCAGCCTTCAGACTCTCGTATAGCTGGTCTATATGGTCATCAATTGGCCTACACTGCTTTATTTGTGGCCTCCCGATTGCAAGGCTTTATTTGTGGCCTACAGTGCCTCAAAATTTGTCACCATCCCACTCTTAATCCCTTCTTCTATTGTTTATCCTAACTTGCTGATGTCGGAGAATTTTTGATTTTCAATAACCATCAACCTTTCATAATACTGCGGGTCTTGAGCTCGCGGAAGGTTTCTGTTGATTTCTTCTTGAGGTTTTGAATATAGAAAAATTCTAGTGCATTTTCTGTGTTGAACCTGAATTTGTCCATGAAGTCTGACTCCATGCTTACCCAACTAACCCACCTCTTAGGGTTCTAGCTGCTATACCATGCATATTTGTTCATTTTTGCCCACTTCTACAAGTTTGTCACAATATGTCCTAAGATGCACTTTCGGATCACCAGCTCCATCGAACATTTCAAACTTGGGAGGTTTGTAACCCTCCGTCAATTCCACATCTGGATAAATGCACAAGTCATCATAGTTCAAACCTTCAATGCCTTTACCACCTTCAATACTCTGAACTGAGCTTCTTGAGTTCCTCCGCCATGTTCTTAATGAGTAGGTCTTTCTCGATCGATTCAGGTATGTATAGCGTTTGTTGCAGGGTGTAGGGTAAGGTTTCAACATATATTTGATTATTTTTATGGACTCGGGGAATCTGGGCATAAGGGTCGTCCTTGGTTGAGTTTTGGGGATAAAGAGTAGGTTGTGGTACGTTTTGGGGAGTGTGATAAGTGGTAGTATGTGGGTATTAAGTTGGATGATGATGGTGCTGTTGAGGAGTTGGTACTGGGGAGGGTTAAGGTTTTGAGGAGGTGTGAGGTACTGGTGTGGTGCATGAGGGTTTGGTAGCGAGTTTTGGTTTTGAGTATTGCGGTGGTGTTTGGTTCTGGGTAGTTGGATTCTGCTGGTTAATATTAGGGACATTGAGGGTGAGAGAAAGGTTTTCCAAGTTTCAGACCTGCTCAAGTTCTCCTTGTAGTTCCTGGATTTTCTGTTTCGGACCTGCTAAAGAATGTGTATAGATTACCGGCAGTTGAATAAGGTTACTATCAAAAATAAGTATCCATTGCCGAGAATTGATGATTTATTTTGATCGCTTCTCGGTGCCATTGTGTTTTCAAAAATTGATCTGAGATCGGGCTACCATCAGTTGAATATTAGGGCGTCTGATGTTCCTAAGACAGCCTTTCGGACAAGGTATGGGCACTATGAATTTTTGGTGATGTCTTTGGCTTGACTAATGACCCAGCAACCTTTATGGATTTGATGAATCAGGTTTTCAAGCCTTATCTGGATTCCTTCATAATTTGTTTTTATTGGTGATATTCTTATATACTCCCGCAGTCGGGAGGAGCATGAGCAGGACCTCCGTATAGCACTCCAGGCTTTGAGGGATAATCCTATGTATGCAAAAGTTTCAAAGTGTGAATTCTAGTTAGATTCAATAGCTTTCTTGGGTCACATCGTATCAGTAGAGGGTATTCAGGTAGATCCTAAGAAGATAGAGGCAGTCAAGAACTGGCGTAGACCCACTTCAGCCACAGAAATCAGGAGCTTCTTGGGTTTGTCGTAATACTACCGTCGTTTTGTGGAGGGATTCTCATCTATAGCAACTCATGATGACGAGATTGACTCAGAAGGGTACCCCATTTAAATGGTTGGATGAGTGTTAGGCGAGCTTTTAGAAGCTCAAGACAGCCTTGTCTTCAGCACCGGTGTTGGTGTTGCCATCAGGTTAAGGATATTTTACAGTATATTGTGATGCTTCTCGTGTTGGGCTTGGAGCAATGTTGATGCAGGATGGCAGGGTGATTGCATATGCATCTCGGCAGTTGAAAGTTCATGAGAATAATTATCCTGTTCATGACCTGGAGTTGGCCGCCATTGTTCACGCATTAAAAATATGGAGGCACTATCTTTATGGCGTGCCATGTGAGGTTTACACGGATCATCGTAGCCTCCAGTACTTGTTCAAGCAAAAGGATCTTAATTTGAGACGGAGGAGATGGCTAGAGTTATTGAAAGATTATGACATCACTATATTGTATCATCTAGGAAAGGCCAATGTGGTGGCCGATGCATTGAGTATGAAGGCAACAAGTATGGGCAGCCTTGCATTTATTCCAGTTGGTGAGAGACCGTTAGCTTCAGATATTCAGATGTTGGCTAATCAGTTTGTGAGGTTGGACATTTTGCCCAACCATGTTCTATCTTATACAGTTGCTTGGTCTTCCTCATTCGAGCGTATCAGAGATCGGTAGGATGATGACCCGCACTTGATGGTCCTTAGGGACACCGTTCGGCACGGTGGTGCCACGAAGGTTATAGTTGGAGATGATAGTGTTTTGAGGATGCAGGGTCGTATATGTGTGGCTAATGTTGATGGACTTCGTGAGTTGATCCTTGGGGAGGCTCACAGTTCTAAGTATTCTATTCACTCGGGTGCTGCCAAGATGTACCAAGACTTGAGACATCACTATTGGTGGAGAATGATGAAAAAGGATACTTTTGCTTATGTGTCTCGTTGTTTGAATTGCCAACAAGTGAAATATGAGCATCAAATACCCGGTGGTTTACTTAAGCAAATAGAGATTCCTGAGTGGAAGTGGGAGCGTATCATTATGGACTTCGTTGTTGGACTCCCACAGACTCAGAGGAAGTTCGACACTGTTTTGGTTATTGTGGATAGTCTGAATAAATCAACACATTTCATTCCAGTGGAAAGTACTTATACTTCGGAGCGGTTGGAAAAGATATATATTCGAGAGATTGTTCGCCTTCAGGTGTGCCCGTGTCTATTATTTCTGATCGAGGTACGCAATTTACCTCACACTTTTGGAGGGCAATTCATCGAGATTTGGGTACACGAGTTAATTTGAGCACAACATTTCATCCTCAAACGAACGAACAGTCCAAGCGTACTATTCAGATCTTGGAGGATATGCTTCGCGCTTGTGTTATTGATTTTGGAGGTTCTTGGGATCAATTCTTGCCGTTAGCAGAGTTTGCCTACAATAATAGTTATCAGTCGAGCATTCAGATGGCTCCTTATGAGGCATTATATGGCAGACGGTGTAGATCGCCAGTTGGGTGGTTTGAGCTGGGAGAGGCTCGGTTATTGGGTACAGACTTAGTTCAGGAGGCCTTAGATAAGGTCAAGGTTATACAGGATAGATTTCGTGCAGCTCAGTCTAGGAAAAAGAGTTACCTCGACCGTAAGGTTCGTGATGTGGCGTTCATGGTTGGAGAGAGAGTATTACTTGGGGTATCTCCCATGAAGGGTGTCATGAGATTTGGGAAGAAGGGAAAGTTGAGCCCTAGGTATATCGGACCATTTGAGATTCTCGAGAGAGTGGGGGAGGTAGCTTATAGACTTGCGTTGCCTTCAGGGTTATCCTCAGTTCATCCGGTATTCCATGTGTCTATGCTCCGAAAATATTATGCTGACCCGTCCCACATGTCAGATGTCAGTTCTGTCCAATTGGACAAAGATTTGACTTATGAAGAGGAGCGGGCAACCATTTTAGACCGGTAGGTTCGTCAGTTGAGATTATAGAGTTACCTTCAGTGCGAGTGCAGTGGAGAGGTCTGCCTGTTGAGGCAGCTACTTGGGAGTCCGAGTCGGACATGCATAGTAAATATCCGCACTTGTTTGCCAGTTCAGGTAATTTTCTATGTTTTTGAGGACGAACATTTATTTTAGAGGTGGAGATTGTGATGAACCAAAGGGTCATTTTACTAATTTAGACTCCATTCTAGACTTATTAGCCTTAAAAAGACTAATTTTAATTACCTCAAGTTGCGTGCACAGTCCGGGGTGAATCCGAAAAGCTTTTATGTGAAAATATGAGAAATAGAAATTTTTAGAGTTAAAATTTAGTTTTTAGTTGACTTTGGTCAATATTTTGAGTAAACGGACCAAGATCTGTGTTTCGACGATCCGGGCAGGCAGCAGTAAAATATGGGACTTGGGCGTATGCCCGGAATAGAATTCCGAGGTCTCTAGCCTTAGAAAACAATTTTTGAAGAAAATTGTTGTGCTGGTTTTTATAGGAAATAAAGAAATGAAATAATGCTTGAAATTGTTGGTATCGGGCCCGTATTTTGGTTCCGGAGCCCGTAACAAGTTTGTTGTGATATTTAAGTCTTTTCTGTGAAGTTTGATGAGAATAAGAGTTGAATTGACGTGATTTGGACGTCCGGTTGAAAAGTTAGAAATTTGAGTGTTCTTGAGGAAATCTTGAGTTTTGAGGTTAAATTTGTAGTTTTTGATATCATTTTAATGATTTGATCGCACGAGCAAGTCCATATGATGTTGTTAGACTTGCGTGCATGTTTGGTTTTGAGCCCCGAGGGTTCGGGTGAGTTTCGGGTAGGCTACGGAGTGTTTAGACTTAGAAAAAATTTCACTCAGCTGATATCTGGTGTTGGCAGGCCTCTGATCTCGCAATTGCGAGATTAGGTTTCTCAAATGCGAAGTCCGGGGCCAGCCTCTTATCTCGCAAATGCGAGATTCTGGTCGCAAATGCAGAATCTCTCAGAAGTCGCAAATGCGACAATTTCATCACAGTTGCGATGGTTGCTGGAATTTGAAGGGTTCGCAATTGCGAACCCCTGATTGCAAATACGAGATCCGCAACCTGTTAAAACAGATTTTAGACGGGATTTTCACCTCCTTTTCAATTCTCTCAAACCCTAAACCTCCATAGGCGATTTTCCAAAGAACCAAACTTCTCCAAATCATTGGTAAGTGATCTCTAACTACCTTTCAATCCTTAACAACTTTTAACAAGATTTTCACAAAAAATCTAGAGTTTTCATGGTAAAAATTGGGGTTTTTTGGGTAGAACTTAGGAATTTCAAAATTTTGAAATTTAGACCTCGAATTGAGGTCGTATTCCAAAACCAATTGTATATCTGGGCTCGAGGGATAATGGGTAAACGGATTTTGGTTCGAACCTCGAGTTTAGACCAAGCGAGCCCGTGGTCGATTTTCATATTTTGATAAGAAAACATAGGAAAACCATAGTGTTTCATTAAAGTTAATACCTTTAGAAATAATTAATGATATTGAACCCAATTGTGATTAGATTCGAGTGAGTTGAATCTCAATTCTAAAGGAAAAACAGTGCTTGAGCAGTGAGTAGCCTGTGAATTCGAGGTAAGTATTGTGTCTAACCTTAGCTTGAGGGAATAGGTATTGTGTGACTACTTGTTACCTGTTTTGTTGCTAAATCCAATGTATAGGTGAGGTGACGAGTACCCATACATTGTGGTCAAGTCATAACATGTGAGTGAAAGTAAATTTTTGTTATTTTGGTAGTTGTAAAGCCTATTACTTGTGATTATCGTTGTTGTTTAAATGTTGGAAGTTTGGTATCCGGTTCCACCATGATGGATAATATTGTGAACATTGAGTTGAGATTTAAATAACAAATGACGCTAGAAACTATGTTGGAACACTGATTTCTTGTGAAATCCCTTGTGAGTATTAAATTGAGATTGAAATGATAAATGATAAATGATAATAGAAACTATGATGAAATATCGATTTACAGTGAAATACCTCTTTGTATGTTGTTAATGATTCTGTGATTGGTAAGGAGGAGTGTAAAGAACGAAGGGTGATGTCGTGCATGATCCAAATATATTCTATTGTGAGGAAGAGTGTAAATCACGAAGGGTGATGCCGTGCCTGGATGAAATACATTGTGAGACTAAAAGCGCGAAGGGTGATGTCGTGCCTGAATGAAATACATTGTGAGAGTAAAAGTACGAAGGGTGATTCGGTGCCTGAATGAAATACATTATGAGAGTAAAAGAACTAAGGGTGATACCGTGTATGCTTATTTATGATATGGGGAGGATGAGAGTAAAAGCACGAAGGGTGGTGCCATGCGAGTTCTTTTTCTATTCTTATTGCTTTAAATTATTGTCGATTACTGTTTATTGTTGTCTTGTTGTTTTCTCACTCATGTTAAATTCCCCATAGCATGATCCATTCCCATTATTGGATATAATGTTCTCTTTAATTGCTATTGTTGCTGATAGTATGTTTATACATGTCCAAGTTTTATGTGGTGTACGGTCCTATCCTAGCCATTACTTTGCCGAGGTTAGGCTCGGCACTTACTCAGTATATGGGGTCGGTTGTACTGATACTACACTCTGCACTTTTTGTGCAGATCTAGGTACCAGTCAAATCTAGGTGAAAGTAGTTGCTGATTCTATATGCGCGGAGACACGAGGTAGATCTCCTGGCGTCCACAGATTCCTGGAGTCTTCCCTTATCTATTTAGATTGCCGTTTTATTTCGTTCAAAACAGAGACATTTTTCTTTTAGCCCAATTATTTGTAGTACTCTTTAGTAGTTCGTGGATTGTGACACCAGACTTTGGGTAGTTGTGTACTTAGTATTAGTTCGTGGCTTGTTATTGCTATTTCGTATATTATTCTGGTATTATTTTTGGGCAGTAGTAGTTTTCGTATTTACTTTAAATTGTTTTATTATGGTGAAGTAAATTTTTTTGAAAAGGAAACGGTTAGTTGAATTTCTAACATTGGCTTGCCTAGCAGGTATGGTGTTAGGCTCCATCACGATCCCGTGGGTTGGGAATTTGGGTCGTGACACACGTGGCACATAACTCACTCAAGATTGGATTATCAAGACACTCTAGTCAAAGCGGTTAAGAAAAGTTAAGATCATACAATTTAAGGTACTTATACAAGAGTCAAAACCTGAGTCTAAGCGTCACACTAAAGCACACACTATTCTCAAGGCATAACAAGGTCAAGAGATATTGCTTTCAATTCAAATCACAACACTTCCTACTACTAACAAAAAAATAAAAAGTAACTAAACTCGGTTCAAGCAAAACCCTTTGAAAAGAACTGCGACATAAAGAAAAACCAAAGGGATATTGTTACACTACCTAACAGAAGAAAATCTTTTTGTCTTTTTCCTTCGAGTTAACCCCTCAAGAAACCTGTCAAATGATATCCATCGTTAGGAAAAATCAAATTATTTTAAAATTTTATCTTTTTCAATTTTTTTCTCTTTCTAACTACTACAACTAACAAAAAGACACTAATATACATGCATATAACATACAGTTGTCCCCCGCCCCACACTTTAAGTTGTGGCATGTCCCCATGACACATAATTAAAAAGCATAAGGTAGAGGACTTACCTGAATATCCAGTCAGGGTCAGAATCAAAGTCGAGCTCCATTCTTCTCGCCCGAACTAGTGCGCACATCCATGCAGACAAATTCTTCTCAGCCTTTTTGGGGTACACCCCACACTTATCTTTCTCAATCACTGGAGCCTTATCTCTTGAACTCTTCACCTTCCACTCAACACTTGCAGCTGGTTTCTCCCTTTTCACCCCCGTTTCTACATTCATCTCGAAAGTTACAGGGTCCTTACCCACTCTAAGCATGAGTCTTCTTTCATGTATATCTAATATAGCTCTACTCGTTGCTAAGAATGGTCTTCCTAAGATACGGGGGACCTCCTTGTTCTCCTCCATCTTCACCACTATAAAGTCTACAGAGAATACAAACTTATCTACCAGAACCAAAACATCTTCCACTATCCCCTCAAGTATCAAAGTCGTTTGGTCGGCCAGCTGCAAGGATATTGGTGTTGACCTTATCTCTCCAATCTCATTCTCCAGCTTCCTATAAATAGACAAGGGCATTAGATTAATTGAGGCACTAGAAGCACATAAAGACTTATAAAAATAAATAGTGCCTAAAGAGAAAGGTATAGTAAAACTTCCTGGATCTCCACACTTTTGTGGGAGTTTGTATTGCACGATTGCACTGCAATGCTATGTGAGCTTGACCACCGAGGTATCTTCTATCTTCCTCTTCTTTGTAAGGAGAACATTCAAGAATTTGGGATAAGCTGGCATTTGTGAGAGCACTTTCGTGAATGATAAGTTTACATTAACCTGTTTCAGCACATCCAGAAATCTCTCAAATTTCTTGTCCAGCTTTTCTCTATATAACTTTTGGGGTAAAGGTAGCGCAAGTATGTGCTTGCTCTCTTCATCATATTCCTCCCTTCTTGAAGTTTCCTCCTTCTTCTTTTTCTCAGATCCCTTCTTGCCTTTCTTCTTATTATCAACATCACTTTTCAATTTCTTCTCACTTTCTTTTTCAGGTACCACCTCTTTTTGGATTGGAGTAGGATCTTTCAACACTTGTCGGCTTCTCAAGGTCACAACACTCACTGTTTCTTTGGAATTTCTCTCGGTGCAGATGGCAGAGTACCTGGGATTCTCTCAGACAATATGGTTGCAATCTGCCTAACCTGTCTCTGCAAGTTTCGAAACCAGTACCCAGTTCTTTGATGGATTCTCCATAAGCGTCTAGCCTCTTATCAGTTTTCACAATACAGGCCTTCATAAGATCTTCTAGACCCTGCTGATTGTATTGTTGAGGATAAAACTGCTGCCTTTGTTGATTTTGGATTATTGGATCTCCTTGTCTTTGAGGTCTGGGGTTGTTTTGTTGCCATGCATTTGCAGTACCCCCAGATGAACTCCAATAAAAAATGGGGTGTCTCTGACCCATTGAATTAAATTTTTAATTCCCAACAACATTAACTTCCTTAGTTGAGGCTTAACACTCATGAGTAGGGTGTCCTCTTCCACATATATCACAAGCTGCTTGAGGCTCACTTTGTATCAAAACTAAGGTTAGCCTCCGTATTTCTTTGGCCATAGCATCAAGCTGTACCTGCACAGATGTATTAGCTTCAACTTGGTGAACACCAGTTGATCTTCTTCTTCCAGCACTCTCAGAGGGCCACTAGTTTGCATCTTTTGACAACTCATCTAGAATTGTGATTATCCCATCTAGAATCTTTTTCATTAACGGGCCTCCAGCTGCATTGCTTATTGTTCTATGTGAGGCCGGTGTCAATCCATCCCAAAAATCTTGGAGTTACATCTAGAGTGCAATTCCGCTATGTTGACACTTTCAAAGTAATTCCTTAAACCTCATCAAGCTTCAATCACAGTTTAAGTATATTTCTGGAAGAAGTTATGGATTTCTCTTCTAAACTTGTCCGTCTTAGCTGAGGAGAAATATTTATCAAGAAATTTTTTGGTCATCTCCTCCCATGTTCTAATTGATCCCTGGGGAAAGCTTCAAAGCCACTGCTTTGCATCATCTTTAAGTGTGAAGGGGAATACCCTTAAATTAAATGCATCTTGTGACACACCATTGTATTGAAAAGTGTTCATAATCTCCTCGAAGTCCATTAGATGGTTGTTTGAATCTTCGTTCATCTTTCCTTTAAAGACATAGCAGTTGGAGCAACCCTTGCTTCAACTCAAAATTATTAGATGCAACTGGAGTTGGTCTAATAGTTAATAGTCCTTGGTTGTAAACCGGTCTAGCATAATCACCAAGTGGTCTCCCAGCATCGGGAGCTATGTTTCCGAACTGGGCTGCAGCTAAGGGCTGATTTTGAGCAGTTCTCCTAGCCCTCTCCTCTTCATATATAATCTGTGCATCTCTAATCGCTGCTTCCTTAGTATCCCGTGCAAATTTTTCTCGTTGTTAGGCTGCTTCTCTTGCAGCCAAATCTACATTATCATCATCTCCAACCACAGTTTCTTTGGTTGAGGATTGCCCAATCTTCTATATATTCTCAGGGAAATTTTATTCCTTCCTCAGCTGTCGTAGTTATTTTTCTATCTCTGGGTCGTATGGTAGTAATTCTTTCCTAGAGGATTGAGTCATGCACTACTCTTACCTGTAACATGTGCACACTTAAAGAACATCAACCGTAAAAAGGGAAAAATAAAATAAAAAGAAAAGGAAAATTCCTGAATTAGCACTAAAAACTATTTCAAACACTATTGATTGGCAATCCCCGACAACGATGCCAAAATTTGACGAGCACAAAACACACACTTAAATATGCTCGACAGTCGAATATAGTATAATATAATATCGTATCCACAGGGATTGGAGTTAAACAGTATTTTCGTAGTTTATAGATTGATTTCTATCCAAGATGATCAATAGTTCAGAATTATGATATTACAACTAAGATTAACAAAGAATCTACGGTTATTGACTAATGACAAATTAATGAGAAGCAAGCAAAGAAGGTTATCAGTGGGAGAAAATACGGTTTTGATAGGATAGGTGCAAGATAATTGTCTGGGATTTAACTCTAGTTAATTCACTTCTAATGTTCAAGTGAGTCTCTCGAATTTATTTAATTATTAGCTGAAACGTTTAGTATAAAATCATCTCTCGATTAAGTCTCAACCTTACAAGATGAAGTAAATTAAGCTCGGTGAAGATATGCAAGAATACGTTGTGGATTGATATTTAGCAGAATCTATCTCGATTATTCTCCTAACTAAGTTTAATCAATAATTGGACTAGCCTCTTTATATTACTAAGAAGAATTAATGAATTCAACCCACAAAATAGAATGCAAGGATGTCACAAGTTATGTCTCTCTCGATTACATGAACAAGTTATTATAGATGCAACAATTAGAACACCCAAAATGATTCAATAAATAAGCTAGAGTTATAACCCACAAAAAAATATCAATATACCAAATCCATCAAACCCTAAGAGAACTACTCCATAGATATGGAGCAATTCATCTTAAATATGTTTAAAGTAAAGAAAAATAAAAAATGATCCAAACTCGTGTCTTGAGTGAGGATTGAATGATGAATTCCTTGTGCTTTTGCTTCTCCAACTCCTACTCTGCCTCCTTAGGTCTTAGATATGTCAAAAGTCCAGAAAATAATGTGGTTCCATAAATATATACCAAGTAGGGTTGGGCCCATGTGAAAATACCTTTTCCTACACATGGGGCGCCGCATGGGGCGATGCTCCAAGTAGGTCAGTAGTGGGAAACTTTGGAGAGCTCAACAATTCACAAGCAATTGGATTTGTACTGTTGTGTCGCAATATTTGACACATCAGTGAAAATTTCTCAGACTGCACATTTTTTCTTGTTTTTTGATTTCCAGATGTGGTCCTCGATCCCCGAAAACGATCCCAGCTTAATCCCTTGGGACTTTACTGAGACTTCAAAGCTCTAAATACCTCGAATTAGCTCTGTAACATCTACATAGCTCGGAATCACTCCTACAAGGTATAAAACACATAATTAGTGCAAAACACTAGCGATTAAAGTTCAAACTAAATTAAAGTGCATTAAATTATAGTGCAATAAGCGACTAAAACATGAGATTATAGCCAACCATCACCTGCATCTCGAGAGCTATTGTTGCTACAGGGCAACCTTAGGTTATGGCCAGTGTCTCTCCCAGACATTCCACCTTAGACGTATAGACGATATGTGGGAGTTCATTACGAACCACCCACTACATCCCCGTATAGTTAGACGCCTTCAGGATATGGGTTTCTACAGTATCATAAAAATTGGTCGGTTGTAGTTTGATTGGGTGTTGATCACGACTATGATAGAGCGGTGGAAACCAGAGACGCACATGTTTGATCTGCCCATCAACGAGGTTACCATCACTCTTGAGGATGTGGAGGTTATTTTCGGGTTGCCTGTTGATGGTATACCTATAGCTTACCCGCATGATCTTAAAGACTATATATGAGTGGATTACCTTCATATGTCAACGGCTCACTGATTTCCAGCCAGTTGAGTCGAATGCATTGAGTGGGGCCAGTCAATTGTAGTTGATGCCCGTTCAGCAGCATCTGGTGGTGATGGACGCATAGATTACAGATAATTTACCACCAAAGGATACTGATCGACACACTAACTATTGTTGTTGCTGATGTTTGGTGGTATACTATTCCTGAACACTTCGGGAAACCTATTCAGTTAAGATTTCTACATCATATGGAGCGGATAGATAATTTATCTAGTTACAGCTCGGGTGCAACTATTCTAGGTTACCTGTATAGGAAGACGTGCCGGGTGTGCATGGGCACCTAGAGAGACGTTGCCAAATTTTTATGCTGTTGCAGATGAAAACATAGTCAATTATTTTCATGATTATAATATACATAGTAAAAATACCTTAAATTTTACGTCCACAATCTATATTAGGTTTGGGCCTGGGAGTGGTTCCTGCAGTTCCAGCCACCTATGCCAACGATAGCTCCGGATGCACCACCTCTACCGTTTCTCCCTTCAGCTTGCTGGTGGGTTGATAGTTGAGGCTCGAAATTATCTCCCTTATTGTAGGGATTTGTTGAATTTACTTGAAGGTGCGCACGTACATATATATTAAGTTTACTTATCCTGGCTTGCTATGTGTTGTGTTTGCTCACGATTTTTGTGTTTAATAAATAGTTTGTATGGAGGCCATATAGCGACGCGCTCATAACTGGTTTTCCAGATTATTGCTCCCACAACCGAGCTATGTCGAGATCTTCCGTCCCCATGATATGTCTCGATATAGACGAGCATCATGCCACCGAGCGAGTCCTTCACTAGTTTGGTCGCCCGCAGCTTGTACCTATTCTGCCCACTTCGAACATGACACATTACTAGCGGGATGATCGTTGCAAGGTTGACCAGACATACTTGGATTAGCTAGAGGCCTAAATTGAGGTTTAGAACTAGAGGTATGGCCTGATTCCACCATACCCTCCACCTTACCGTATGGAGGGAGATCATGAGTACATGGGTTGGTATCGCAGCGTTACTCGACTTCTCGTCAAGAATCACGTTCATCGCGTTGGTGGTCGATACATTCTATGCGGTGGGAGCATGAGGAACTAGTAGATCATTCGTTATACTTATTTATAATGTTACATTTTCCTTCCGTAATTAATAATTTATATGTTATGAAGGCTATTGGCTTACACCAGTTCTACCAGTTGGGACTGAAGATGCTAGAACATACATGTGAGTGAGCGGCAACTTTACATGTGTTTGACCGTCGGGTTACTGATCATGCTACCGACACATTGAGATGTGCCCGAGAGGATGGGATCTTAGGATACGAGACTGCTTATGTGCCGCCAGAGGAGTACCATCATGGGCCACCAGTGGATCCTGAACGTGGTAGACGTGGCAGGCGTGGCCAGAGAGGAAAGGGTGGCCCACGTGGTCGTGGTGGTCGGCGAGGACGGGGTCCCCAGTTAGGGGGCGTTGAGGCACCCGTGGAGGATTTTAGAGATGATCAGCCTGGTGAAAACCTTGAGCCACACGATGCCCCTCATGATATTCTATCGTTCATCCTTCAGCAATCACCAGGGACTTTGCAGGTGACCCCGTCCCCTTTATTGTTGATCGTGGGCACGACCATTACGCAGCAAGAGTAGGATCAGTATTTTCCTAGTCGTCCAGAGCCATCGATAGTTGTTGCTGATCGTCTGATAGGGGAGGTACATAGTGGGTGACGACTGAGTTATGGCTCATCATCGAGGTCTTCTGAGGATCTTTCATATGCATCTACGCCAGTGTACCTCGATGTCCTGACAAAGCATTGTGTCGCTACTCAGGCGCAAGTTTGTTTGTATTACTATTATTTCAACGTGTTTTGTTTCTTTATTGATTATTCAATAATATCTAAAATGTTTATATTTTTTTAAATATCTTGTCATCGCCCGTTACGGAGGCTACGTTGTGTGATACTAACTAGCCGGAGACGGATTATCTTATTCTGGAGCCCGCTGAGACCCTGGCATGACTATTAAATTTTCTGCTAACATGAACGTTAGTATTTATATTTCATATACTAAAATATCTTATTATTCTATAGGATAGTGCTGGCCCATCGGCCACTTCTGCCAAGCCTTCCAACCTTACTAACTATCATGATGCATCACATCCTCCGATAAAGAGGCGACGTGATGAGGATGATCCTGATAGCGTAGTCGGGGGGATGGGATGCGCCTCAAGCCATCCAATTCTTTAAAGAATACAGGTTGTGGGTCTCATTGATACGTGTTCATGGTTGTATATATGACATTAGATATACAATAGAAAATTATTTATGTTTTACATAATTTGCGCCTGTGTTTTTTTTATTTTTCAGGTTATTTATTAGTTTGACAATAGAACACATAAAAAATAAGATAGCTTAACATAAATTTAAATTCATTACCAATTAAAGATAATACATGACACGTACAACATAAAAATAAAATACTACAGTAACCACATCCATGTGTTTGTTTAGTCACTATTGCCCATTATTCTATGCTTCAACCACTTAAATTTGTCTTCCAACCGATTTTTTCTTCTTCTGCCTCTTTTAGTTTCTCCTTCACTACCGCAAGTTGTTCTTGTAGTTTCAAGGTCTGGAGTTCGTATTCACCAGTCAGATTCCAAATGTTTAGCAAACATGATTTGTAGTTTTCCTACTTAATGGGTTCATCATGCCATTCTTTAAAAACACATTGATTTTCATCCTACCAATGGGATGATAACACAAGGCTATTAATTAACATGTTATACAAAAAATATTAACAAATATTTTTTCCAAAAATATTAAGTTACAATTTTTTTACACATCCAACGTCTGCGCCATAGATTGAAATTTGATCAATATGGCTTCAAAATCGCACGTTTGCCACAGTAAAACCTTGGTATGTCATTACATCCAGACATGTCATAATTCTCGAAAATGAAAAATTAGAAAGTTGTCCTATTCATTTCCTTACAACGCAAATAATAACTAAAATGCGCGAGCTTTCTATAGGAAGCTAAGAGTGATTTTAGGTTACATAACGTATATTAGTGACGCGCTAAGTATTGCGTGCTAATAATTCTTTAGGGTACAAGTGGGTGAAGATTTTTAGATAGACAGGTTTTTCAGGTTGACCTGAGAGTACATATAACGCATATGGGTGACACACTATGTTTCACGTGATAATAATTCTTTAGGGTACAAGTGGATGCAACTTTTCAGATCAACAACATTTCCAGGTCGATGACTTTTTCACATAACGCACATTGGTGATACGCTACATTTAACGTGATAATGATTCTTTAGGGTACAAGTGGGTCCTGCTTTTCAGATCGACAACTTTTTTAGGTCGACAGCTTTCTCAGGTCGACATACAATACACATAGCGCATATTGGGGATGCACTACGTTTAATATACAAGTTAGTGCAATTTAGTTCTTCTTAAGTTGAGAGATCAGTATTCAAAGACCATTTCAAGAACCATTACAACATCCATTTCAGAAATGCCACTAACATTTAATAAGTTGTTTAAGAAGAGGCAAAAAGGTGAAGGTAGTTTAACAGATCCACATGGAACACATCATAACACAATCGATCCCTACCTTGAAAAAAATATGCTAGGTTGCTATAGTAATTTGGTTGATGACAAATGGCATGGTGTTCTACGTCCCTTGGAAAATAAGTCTATCAACATACACACTAATCCCAAAGTTGTAGGGAACATTATTGAAGGCAAAGCGCATCCTACAAAGCCTAAAGGTATGCGAATTTGGGGCGAAAAACTACAATGGGTTCCCTTTCACTCAAAAAGGTGTGATTATGAAGTAATATGTCATTGGCATGGGCTAATTGTACCACAAGAACTGTCTACAACCTTTCAAACAAACATACACAAAGATGAACCAGAAGTGATTCGACATTTGATGAAGGGGATTTTAGAGATGGAAAAGGCACTAGCCGTTCATCATGCATTGGATGATCTTAATTACTTGGAAGGAACTGAGGATCAGTATTGGAATTTATTAGAAAATGAAAATTGCATAGAGACAATGATTATCCTATTTTCCCAACAGTTGTTGAGTGGGAGGGACTACCTAAGTTTCTACCACAGACGTTGGAAGCAGGAGTCCCATATTATTGTAGAAATCAAACAAGTGGTCTTATTGATGATAATGATGAAATACGAGAAATGTGTGTCAACTGGGGCCTAGATTAAGACGCCCTCGATCTGGAAGGGTGCACACAAGATGTTGATAAATATGAAGACAATGACTATGAAATAGTGCCAGACAGTGACGATAATGGCGAATGAAAATTGTTATTTATTTCTTGGGGTGTATGTTAAATTGTTGTATTAAATATTCAATTCTAAATATCAATTATATTTAACCCCATTGGAAACCTAATTTTATTTCAGAAATTTTGACAGACATTTAGTACAACAAAAATACTGTAATAAAACACTACGTTTATCCTTTATAATTGGGCACATTGGATGAACTGCCACCTGGAGCTGAATTACCATCGCTTCCCAAACCAGTTGAAGGACATTTACGGCGGTCGTGTCTTGTTTGGGAAAATATGCCACATTTACGTGCATAAACGGTATCACCAACATCCATTTGGTTCTGTATCCGTGTTCTTTTTTGCAGTTTCCGTTGACGCACATAATTTTCGTTTCACACTATTTTAAATGGTTCCGGAAGCCAATAATCCTCAGTACCTACTTGCTGCAACTGTCCATTATAGTTTTTTAAGTATGCAGCAACACTATATTCTTTATCAATGTACCTCGTTGCAGCGAAACCTGTATGTTGAAAGTACTTCATGGCATGTGAGCATAACAAGTGATAGATTGACCAATTTCCATAGGAGAATAATCTTATGGATTCATTGAAGGTGTGTGTATTATTCCCACGGTTATGATGCAGACCAGTGCAAACTTCAAAAATATTTCACTCGCTACAATACTTCAAAAATGTATGCCACTATGATCGCTTCCTATATTTCTCAAATCGTTCATTATTTGTGGAATAAATTCAAAACCATTTTCCATAAATGCCATTGCACCTCTAGATATTTCAACAAACCTCTCCGCCCTCTGCTCGAATGACATCTGCACCATGGCAGTGACAGGCAATCCATGTGCTAACTTCAATAACCCATTGAAAGACTCTGACACATTTGTAGTCAAAATTCCCCATCTCCTACCACCATCCTTATGCAAAGTCCACTTTTCAAGCTCATGTCGAATTAACTAACGATAGGATTCTGGGTCTTCCTACTTAATCAATTCCATTAACCTCCTAAATTTACACTCTTGGTGATCTGTTGGATCCATCCATATTAAATCATGTAAGTCCTTATTCGGACAAGCCCTGTGGAAGTTGGCCTTCAAGTGTCCAACATAGTAATGGTGGTAGGCATACGATTCCTTTCATGCACACAGATTCGTTACAGAACATAAAATACCGCCATGCCGATAAGATATTAGACAAATACCTGAACGTTGTCTGACAATGTGCTCCTTCAAGTGGTTCAAAAACAATGTCCATGTGTCTTGGCTTTCATTGGCACAAATAGCAAATGCTAGGGGAAATATACTTTCATTAGCATCTACTGCAATCACGATCAACAATTTAATATCATACTATCCATAGACATGAGTGTTGTCTATGGATACTACCGACCGACAATGCACAAAACCATCAATGGTTGGTTTAAATTCCTAGAAAACATATTCAATGGTTGGTTTAAATTCCTAGAAAACATATTCAATGGCTGGTTTAAATGCCTAGAACACATATTTGAATATGTATTATGGTATTCCCGGACTCTGCTCAAACTTCCATTCAACAAAAGTCCCAGGGTTAAAGTATTGAAATACAGTTATGTACCTGGGTAGAGCAGCAAAGGATTTGTCCCAGTTACCCTAAACAATTTCAAACACACGTTTACGCCCGAGAAATGACTTTCCTTTGGTAATGATACATCCATATACCTGGTGGACAGATGTTATGAACTCTTTAATCTTGTACCTTATGGATGCTTCAATGTGTGGAATCAAGACAAGAGAAATCAAGTCAACATGCAAATTAAACTGATTCCCATTGAATGTGTCCATTTCAAAAGTGTGGATGCCAATGTAGTTACCCAAAATCCACGTATTTGTTTTCAACTTTCTCGCATGCAGCATCAATGTACAACCTTGAAACCTTCTATGACAAATAACCTTGTATACTTCCAGAGATGATCACGGACCACGATCTCACAAAACTCTTTTATGTTGTACATTTGCACCACCCTACTTAGGTGCGCTTTATCAGCAACAAGCATATTATTTGACATTACCGTTGCTCTAGATTCATCCCACATTGCTTTCTGAATGTCATCAAGATCCGTTGTGAGGGAATCCACATCTGTCATGCTTGGCAACTAATCAAGGTAGTGAATCTCCCTTGAATGAAACGACACATGGGACTCGTACACTCTCGGTCTAACGGGAGGTGGAGAATTCTCCCTCGTCAAATGAGGTTCATTATTCTCGTACTCATCATCATCACCCTCATCAGGGAAGGGTGTGCCATCTCCAGACTCATCAACATTGTTGTCATAATCACTATCATCTTCCTGAATCTGCTTATATGCCAGATCCAATTAAATATGTCATCTTCGGGCAATTGAGTAAGGACAAGACCTTCAAGTTGCTCGTTTTCACTATCCAACCAATAAATAATGAGATTCTCAAGTTCATCCAAACATTACATATAAACTTGATAACTTAACTTACAAATCATAATCCCATGATGCATATTATCCTGTTGCTGATGACTCCCGGATGGACCACCATGATCCAACACACCCAAACTAGGAATATTCCAACTGTCCGTTGGTTCATAACTTGTAAAATTCATATCTGGCCGATACCCTCTGTGGAATATATGAGTGTTAATACTAATACAATACATAAAAATAAACATCGTAGCACAAAGGCCTATTGAATTTTACCACTTGGATTGTGGATTATATAAACTTGGGGAGAAATTATATCCTCGCTTCTCATTCGCCCGTGGAGATAAGTTTAGATCTGGCCAAACTCTTTCATCCGGAACCTGTTTAGAAAAATTGCTCCAGAAAACCACCCGATGAGTGAAACATATCCCTATTTTGCGGAACGTTAATATTGCGAACGTCTTCAACCTTGAGGTATATTTCTAACATTTTTTTCACAAAAAGTTTCCGATGTTCATCCAGATTCCTCAAAAGATCTGTCAGAGTTTCATTGTCTTCGATGTTAAACTCACCATAACAAGCAACCCCTTGTAGAGTAACATAATACAAATATCTTTAGGTTACTTTAATATTAACTGAATGTTACCTTACACTTATTTTTTTTACATAACAACGATACCAGTCTATCGTACTCTGTTGCAAGTTGCAAATTAACATGATACTATGGAGAATAACTGTAGCGTACTAAGTTATTCTCCACTACAACATCATCCCCCAATATAATGAAATTCTAATTTTTCGCTATTCGGACATTATAAAAAAATGCAAAATAAGTTAACGAACAGATATTTTGGAAGACCCGAAGTATCCTGAATAGATTTTTACCAAATTCTAAAACTTCTTAAATAAGAATATATCCAGTCTTGGGGGGGGGGGGGGGACAATAATTGAGGGTATAGAACATGCAAAATTGGCGCTATACATGTAGCACGTATAATGCATGCTCTATACCCTCAATTATTGTTGGATCAATAAAGTTCAGAAGAATTATTAGTGGGGCAGGAAAGTTCAAATATAGCGCGGTTATTCACCGCTCTATACCGTAACAAACAAACGTGTCGTTGAGGTATAGAGTGGTGAATAACCACGTTATATATAAAATGGTACACAATTTATTTTTCACCTTTTTTTGTCATTTGAGTCCAAAAAGATCACACTTTGGTTCTGGACTCTAAAAATAGGATCCCTAATGTATCTCATATGGAGATGAAGCTGCATATGTACGATGCATTATTATCAACAAAGCGTGTAATTCGACATACATACAATATATCATGTTAGCATGTAAAAGGATGCATATAACATGATACTATCATGGAGAAGATGCTAAATAAGTCATGCAATAAGAAGAGATCACATAAAGCATATAAGATATGAAGTACCTAAATTATCCCAATAGGGAAAGCACATAGTATCTGCATATATGCTTGTCACATTGCATATACATTATCCAAAATATGTAGCACTTGAAAAATAAGTCTATTTTATTCTCTCAAGTCGAGGTTAACCCAGATACTTCCTTAATCTAGGGAAGTTTCTACCTTCTAACATCGCTTTAACTCGCTCCAAAGCCTCTAAACATCCTCAATTTTGTCAAAGAGAACCTAACAAGGTCAATGTCACGACCCAATTCCCACAATAGGTTGCGATGGCACCCAACATCATCGTTGGGCAATCAAACAATGAACTATCAATTCAATTATTTATTTTATTATTTTTGAAATCATAAGTTTTATTAAATAAAGAAGTCAATGAATTTAAAAATCATGAATACTTAAAATATTAGTAAGATATAAAATAAAAGATGACAATATCAAGCCGAACCATAAACAACCACTAGAGTATCTGAAAACCTGGTGTCACAAGTGCATGATCATTCACTAAGGAGTACAATAAAAATACAACATCTGTCTGGAACATAAAATATACAAGATAAAGTAAATAAATAAGATGGAGACTATGAGGGCTATGGTGTGTAGCATAAAATACAACTTACCATGAATTCCCTCAGAAATTGCGCCGACACACAAAGCTGACCATCAAAGGAACCTGTCAGATCCTGCACATTTAATCTAGAAGTGTAGCATAAGTACGTAAATTAAGGCGTATCCAGTAAGTTTCTATCCTACCGGAGAAGTAGTGACGGCGGTCGACATCGAAAATTACTAGTGGTCCAATAAAAAAGATGCAGGAAATATAAGATGGCATGAAATACAACAAAATCAATAGAATAGGAAACAATAATCAATACGAGCCTTTAAAGAAATATCAATTTAAAGTTTCTATATAGCACATGACATCTCAACAAATAAGAATCATAAAATAAGTATCCGATCCCCGGCCACAAGGGAATATTATGTAATTTCCATGTCCCCAATCAAGAGGGTAATGTCTTAGGTATTCAGTCTCCTAGGGATTTTAAGCATGAATTATGCTGAGGTCGTTCGGCCCAATACATATAGTCGTGTACATACACAATCGAGGTTGTACGGCCCAATCGATGAATGAATCTCATATATACATATATTGTCAAGGCGCCGGCCCGATACCCAGGAAGAGAAGTAACTTATTAAAGTACGGGATACGCGTTTGCAAAATATAAACGGGAACGTAAAGTGATCATGACTTTTTATCAATTTTCGAATATCTTGCTATAACTCAAGGTAATGAGATTCGATCGACATGATCACTAAAAACATTTCATTTATAAGTCTTAGGTAATTTAACTAACAAGTTGAATTCAAATAATACAAATGTTGCATGATAAACTACTTAGTCTACCCCGGACATAAACATGATATTAGCTACATATGGATCTCGTCATCTCGTTCGTACATAGCCCCCCCACAAGTATGACATATCAAATACATCACCTAGGGGATAGTTGCCCCTCTCAAGGTTAGACAGGAGACTTACCTCTCTCCGAAGTTCCATAACTAGCTCCAATGCCCCTCTAACAACTCAACCAATGTCCATCGATCCGAAATTAGTCAAAAAACATTCAAATCAATCAAAGTATACTCCAACATTCATAATTAATTAATTTATAACAATTCTCAACTCTGCTCGAAAAGTCAACAAAGTCAACCCTTGGGCTCACGTGCCCGGATTCCGAAATTGTTTGAAGATAATCATTATCCATAACACCGCGAACTCAAATATATAATTTATTCCTAATTTCATGTCCAATTTTGTGGTTAGAATAAAAAAATACTAAATTCCAGGTTTCTTCAAAATCTCATGATCTCTAACAATTTCCAAGTTTGAATCCTTGTAGAATCCATGTAATTAACTTACAATATGTGGGAATAACTTACCTTGCCATAGATGATGAGATTTTCCTCTTGAAGTGCTCTAAAAATCTCCCAAACCATGTGAGAAGTGGAAGAAATGAACCAAAACCCGAAATAAAACAAGTCCGCCCATCAAGAGGGTAATTTCATGGGTATTCGGACTCATAGCGATTTTAGCACGAATTATGCCGAGTTCATTCGGCCCGATCTATATAGTCATGTACGTATACTATCGAGGTGTTCGGCTCGATCATGTTTACATCCTTATAGAATTCATGTAATTAATTTACAATATGTGGGAATTACTTAACTTTCCATAAATGATGAAAATCTCCTCTTGATGAGCTCCAAAAAACACCCAAACCATGTGAGAAGTGGAAGAAATGAACCAAAACCCGAAATAAAACAAATCTGCCCAGCAACTCCCTTCTTCACAATCACGGACAAGCCCTCACGGTTGCGAAGACCAACCTCGACCAGCTGCCAAATCCCTCTTTGTGAACGCAACACACAGGTCGCAAATGCGGTTGTCAATTCCCCATTCTCTATGCGAACATAACCAAATCCTTGCGAACACATAGGACAAATCACCTGGTGCCCCTTCCTGCCTAACCTTCTATGAGATCGCGGCCTCTCCCTCACAAACGCGGTAAACTGCTGCCGAATTCTTCATGAATGCAAAGTACAAACTACTCGACACCCAAGAGACCTTCACGAACACGACCCTTTTTTCGCGATCGGGAAGAAGGAAACACCAGACACCAGACACCATAAACAGTAGTCCAAAGATGGCGAAATGGCTTGTGCCCATCTGAAACTCACACGATGCCCCCGGGGCCCCGTCTAATCATACCAACCAGTCCCAAAATATGACACAAACTTGCTCGAGGCCTCAAATTACACCAAACAACATCTAAACTATGAAGAGATGATCAAAACCCTTCCGTCAACTTTTAGACTTTCAAACTTCACCGAACGCGTCCGAATTACACTTAAACATTCTAGAATGACGCCAAACTTTACGTGCAGGTCACTAATCACGATGCAAACCTATTTCAAGGCTTGAAACCCCAAACGGACATTGCTAACATCAAAATAAACTTCAAACAAGACTTAGGAAATTCAAAAGTTTCAGAATGCTAACTTCCCATAATAAGCACTAGAATGCTCCCGGGCCACCTAATACTCAATCCAAACATAGGACCAAGTCCGAAATCATTGCGAGAACCTATTGGAACCTTCAAATCTTGATTCCGAGGTTACTAGCTCAAACATTGGCCAACTCTTCCAACTTAAAGCTTCCGAATTGAGAATTTTCATTCCAAATCAACTCCGAACTTCCTGAAATCCAATTCCAACCTCACGTACAAGTCATAAAACATGAAGTGAAGCTATTCAAGGCCTCAAACTGCCGAGAAATGTCCTAGAGCTCAAAATGAGTGGCCGGGCCGTTACATTCTCCCTCACTTAAATATATGTTCGTCCTTGAACGTGCTAGGAACTGTTCAGCAATTGCCCAAAATCACTGTTTAATGCCTCTGCAGCTACCCGTGCCACCACAACCCATATGAGCACATTAGCTCGAGTCAGACTAAAGATCCTTCCTTTTACCTTAGCGAACAAGACTTGGAACCAAATTCCAACATCCTAAATTCTTCACGAGCCCTGATTCTAACATAAGAACACCGTATAAAGATCAACCCACTGTACCAAATATGATCATGCACCCATGTAGAGACCATACAATGCACCACATAATTCGTATGCCCATAATTTTATCCTCCAACCGCAGAAGCTGCAAATTCACTAACCTGACGCCCATAGTATACATCATAATTCATATAATATCTGATCCAACCTCAGGATACTGCAATGATGGAGGCGATACGTAGAAGATCATAACCATATGCAAAATCAGTAAGTCATGGAGTCTCTCCTCTTGATAAGAACAATTACCTCATTCTGAACTGACTAGTGATGTTTTTTCTTCAATATACATTTCATAAATCCGGTCGCACTGATCTCAGGTCTAATAACCTCATCTCACCCAGTACAAGCTTCTCGGGCGATAAGCCACCTCGAACACCATATAAAATCTCATATGATGAAATCAATGCGCCAATAAGCTATAACTCGGATATGACCCATAAGGAAGAACGAACTCTGGCAAAGAACTACCCAACCCGCGTAACCAATAAAATGGCCGAATAGATTCTATGAACCTATCTCAGAGATGAGAAACAAGCCACACAAAATAAGTATAAGGAACCATATTCAATATGTCATTATTGCAGCGCGCAAGATGATCCACATCATACCCGTGGCGGCGTTCCACCCTATCCATACATAACAATAAATAAGGAAGTACCTACTGAGCCAAGCTACTCATACCCATGAAATTCCCAATTATCGATCACAAGCACGCTAAGTGCATAAACATGACCCTGGGGAGAGAGATAGCGCTATGCACTACAAAAACCAAGCTCGACTAAGGTGAATCAAACAATCAACATCTCAAAATCTATCTCGCTCATATAATACCACAAGCTACGTCGGATCACAACACAAGCGCGAATAATCAAGTCGCATGAAAACACATATGGCTTAAAGAGTAGCACCTGAAATAGACGACGCTAGGAATATCATCCACTTCGCCTGAAGAATCATCCATAAGCAATGCTATGCTGAATGAACACATCCGACCTGATGTAGAGAATACATTCACATTAGATCGACCAACGGACAACAGAATTCTGATCATCCCATACTGGGTCGATAACCCTTCAAAGATCCGCAATGGCCCCATTCATCACACATACGAGCAACCGTCCAACGACCCCAGAATATTCGTACCTGATTTCAGTCTCTAACAATAAAATGAATAACACACCACACTTATAAGATCTTCTCGTGGGATATACTCCCACAACCTTCCGTGCCAGGTAGAAAAATCAGAATATCAATGGCCATCAACCATGTTATTTCTGTAATTCCAATTAATAATCCACAAACCAATGCACAATGCCTCTTCCACAGAACACGTCCTCAAGCAACATTAAGAATATGCCAACTTACTCTGAATATCTGAATCCCCCCCACCCCCAAGTTCGTAATATTCTTATCAAAACCAAACTACAACCATGATCATCCACTTACAATTTCCATACCGCTCGCTGCACCTATTATGTCGCGACATGAGGTACAAGAATTTCATCATAATACCTGAACCACTAGTAGAAAAACACTTCATCGGCTAGAACCCCTTTCACTCAACTCATTTCAGAAGAACAATCGCAACATGTAATCGATTTTCCATTCCGCAGAAAAGTCAACCCTCAAGTGGAAGCCTAGACCGCTATAACTCTTTATGGTTCAATTTACACACAACAAGTCCATCAAAATCAAATACCGCCAAATCAACCAAATTACGGTGGCTGTCAAGCCCGCATTGTTACATCCCGTACTTTAATATTAGGATGAGTCGTAGTAATCCATATGAGTTCAAAGGGATTATGTCTATTAGAAGGTTATTGTCACGAACCGAAACCCCACCTTCAGGCCATGATGGCGCCTAACGTTGCACCCGCTAGGCAAGCCAACGTGTTAACTGAATTGATTTATTAACAAGTGAAAATAACAAACACTGACTAGATAATAGAGATAAAGTGCGGAAGAATTAACAAAAGTCTAAATAACAATAGCTAATAAGGCAGAAATACCTTTAAGTACAACCCAGAAGTGGAGTCACAACCTTACGAACTAGTCTAAGATTTGACTAAAAATAACAGTTTGAAGATAAAATGATGTATCTGTCTGGGAAACACATAAAAGACAGAATGAAAGATAGACAGGGACGCCGAGATCCACGAACGCCGTGCGGAACTAACTCGGTGTCGTCTGGAATGGACTAAAGGACACTCCCACTAGCGATGTCCACTGGGTCCGGCTGCATAATCTGCACACAAAAAGAAGTGCAGGTGTAGCATCAGTACAACCGACCCCATGTACTGAGTAAGTGCCGAGCCTAACCTCGGCGAAGTAATGACGAGTCTAGGACACGACGACAAATAGTACCTGTGCACTTTAATAGTAAGCAAAAAAATAAACAAGGATACAATTACGGGGAGGAACATGCTGGGGATAAGAGGGGCAACAATTGCTAAAACAGTAGAATCAAGTACTAACGGAAATTTAGAAGCAAAATAGGAAATATCAACCCGAACAAGTAAAATAGACAGGAGAAAAACATGGCATGACCCCTCGTTCATAGCCTCAAATCACATAGCACGGAATGTCCCCTCACGCATAAACAATAATGACTCGGCACGGAATGTCCCCTCGCGCATCAACAATAATCAATCGGCACAGAATGTCCCCTAGCGCATAAATAATAATCAATCGGCACGAAATGTTCCCTCGTGCATAAATATAATCAATCAGCACGAAATGTTCCTTCGTGCATAATTATAATCAATTGGCACGAAATGTTCCTTCGTGCATAAATATAATCAATCGGCACGGAAAGTTCCTTCGTGCATAAATATAATCAATCGGCACAGAATGTTTCTTCATGCATAAATATAATCAATCGGCACAGAATGTTCCTTCGCGCACGATGAGTGTAAAAGCAACAATTGATGTGAAAGTTTAACAATACGACATTCCAAATGTTCAGAAATAATAAACAAAATTCTACTGTCCCGGCAAGGGACTCAGCTATAACCAATCTCACTCAAAAGTATAATATCAACAGTAAATCCTCAACCGAACACATAATCAATAACTTTCTACGTCATGAAGTAACCTCAAGGTACCACTTTCAAGGTTCCCAATAATTCACAACACAGATTATATCAAAGAACATTAAACAACTCATCAAAATCGACTCATGGGCATGCTTGACCCCAACATATAGGTACCCGTCACCTCATCTATACATTGGACATGAATTACACATAACAAATAAGACTCTATACCTAATCCCTCAAGCTAAGGTTAGGCCAAACACTTACCTCGGCTCCAAGAATGCAAGTCAAACCTAAATCACGGCCTTTCCTCTTGAATCCGACTCCGAAACGATAATATCTAGACATAATTGACTTAATAACATCAATAATAATTCAATAACTCAATCCCAAAGCCTATTTATAGAATTCCCATAATTCTTCCAAAAATACCAGAATTCGACCACAGCCCCGCTTGGTCTAAACTCGAGGTTCAGACTAAAACCCGATAACCCGTTCCCTCATGAACCCGAATATACAATTTGTTTTGAAATCCGACCCAAAAATGAGGTTGAATTCCCAAAATTTCCAAAAGCCCTAACTCTACCCAAAACCCCCAATTTCTACCCTTGATTCCATGTTTTTAGGCCTAGAATTTAGTGATTGATGAAGGAAAATGGAAGAAACTAGAGTTAAGATCACTTACCTAAGTGGTTATGGAGGAAAGGCAACTTGGAACTCGGCTATGGGGCTTGGAGAAGAAGGAGATGGTGAAAATATGAAAATCCCGTAATGGGTATTCTGTTTTTGGACACTTTAAATAACTGGGCGATATTATTCTACGCGATCGCGACATGCGCCCTGCGATCGCGGAGAGTTCTGGACTTAGACTTACGCGATCGCGAAGTGAAGGCTGCGATCGCAGAGAAATCGGATGTGGACCCACGCGATCGCGAACGAAAGAATGCGTTCGCATAGAACAATTTGCTACCCAGTTCCAACCCCACATGAGACTTACGCGATCGCGGACATAGGGGTGCGATCGCGTAGAGCTAAACCCTAAGGCTCCGTGTTCGCACTCAGCTCTTTGATATCGCGTAGAGCAAATTGACCCCTTCCCAAAATGCACATCGGGATCGCGGAGAAGGAATAACTGGAAACCAGATACAACCTAAAACACCAGAAATTTCCTAACCTTAGCACCCCGACACCTACCCGAAATTCACCCGAGCCCTCGGGGCTCAAAACCAAATATACACACGACTTCAAAATCATCCTACGAACATATTCGAGTATTATAACCATCAAAATAACATCAAAAACAATGAATTAAACTCCAAAATCTATAGAATTTTCTCAAACTTCAAAAACTTCTAAATTCTCTGATTTTGATCCGAAACACGTCAAACCTAGTCCGTTTCTTACCAAATTTTACAGATTACTCACATAACACATATTGAACCTATTCCGGGCTCCGAAACCATAATACGGGCTCGGTAACACAAATTCAGATCAACGTTCATTTTCAAAAGTCTTTATTATTTCCAGAAAACAATTTTCTTTAAAAATTTATTTCTCGGACTTGGGACCTCGGAATTTGATTCCGGGCATACGTCCAGATCCTATATTTTCCCACGGACCCTCCGAGACCGTCAAATCACGGGTTCGGGTCCGTTTACCAAAAATGTTGACCAAAGTCAACTTTATTTAATTAATAATCATCAATTCAACTGTTTAACACATTTCTACATAAAGGCTTCCAGGCTACGCGCCCGGGATGTGCACGCTCATCGAGGTGAGATTAACAGAGGCTTTCGGGGCCTCAAAATACAGTTTTTGCTAAATTAACACAAGATGACCTTTTGGGTCATCACAGTTATAGAGGGTTTAAGACATTATTATTATGAGACTGTGTAAGTTTACAACCTTGATACCATTAGATATTATGTTAGTGTGGTATTTTTCTTTTAAGTAGAGTATTTTAGTAAAAATTTTATAAGTATAATTTTGGATAATTACCATTATTACTACTTTCAGATATGGTAAATTATACACATAATATGAGAAAGTTTACAAATAAGATTTTCTTTATTGTAAAAAAATAGAAGTCATTTTCTCACAAAAGAAAGTTATATTTTTACCATTTTTAGAATTAAGTGTACGAAAATTTGTACTCTTTATACGAGATTAGCAAAATTAAAAGGTGAGAAAATATATGTATTTTTTATACGGATGTTGTAACGAAATAATAGTGTATGTATTAATTTTATATGGTACCATAATTTATTATTTTAATATTATAATAGTAGTACTTTAGGATGAGGACAAGACTATCTTTGAGGTTATAAGTCCTTATGCTATTTATAACAAGTGATAAGTAAGTGCCATGAAGGATAAAGGGTAAATGAATCAAAGAAAATAAGTTTCGTTGAAGGTTGTGCAGGTGTAGCATCAGTACAACCGACCCCATGTACTGAGTAAGTGCCGAGCCTAACCTCGGCGAAGTAGTGAAGAGGCTAGGACACGACGACAAATAGTACCCGTGCATTTCAATAGTATAGCAGAAAATAAACAAGGATACAGTTACGGGGAAGAACATGCTGGGGATAAGAGGGGCAACAATTGCTAAAACAGTAGAATCAAGTACTAACGGAAATGTAGAAGTAAAACAATAAATATCAAACTGAACAAGTAAAATAGACAGGAGAAAAACACGGCATGACCCCTCGTGCATAGCCTCAAATCACACAGCACGGAATGTCCCCTCGCGCATAAAAAATAATGACTCAGCACGGAATGTCCCCTTGCGCATCAACAATAATCAATCGGCACGAATGTCCCCTCACGCATAAATAATAATCAATCGGCATAGAATGTTCCCTTATGCATAAATATAATCAATCAACACGGAATGTTCCTTCGTGCATAATTATAATCAATCGACACAGAAAGTTCCTTCGTGCATAAATATAATCAATCGGCACGGAATGTTCCTTCCTGCATAAATATAATCAATCGGCACGGAATGTTCCTTCGTTCACGATGAGTGTAAAAGAAACAATTGATGTGAAAGTTTAACAATACGACATTCCAAATGTTCAGAAATAATCAACAAAATTTTACTGTCCCGGCAAGGGACTCAGCTATAACCAATCTCACTCAAAAGTGTAATATAAACAGTAAATCCTCCACCGAACACATAATCAAGAACTTTCTACGTCATGAAGTAACCTCAAGGTACCACTTTCAAGGTTCCAATAATTCACAACACGGATAATATCAAAGAATATTAAACAATTCATCAAAATCGACTCACGGGCATGCTTGACCACAAGATATAGGTACCTGTCACCTCACCTATACATTGGACATGAATTACACATAACAAATAAGACTCTATACCTATTCCCTCAAGCTAAGGTTAGGCCAAACACTTACCTCGGCTCCAAGAATGCAAGTCACGCCTAAATCACAGCCTTTCCTCTTGAATGCGACTCCAAAATGATAATATCTAGACATAATTGACTTAATAATATCAATAATAATTCAATAACTCAATCCCAAAGCCTATTTATACAATTCCCATAATATCTAGAAGTCATTTTCTCACAAAAGAACGTTATATTTTTACCATTTTTAGAATTAAGTGTACGAAAATTTATACTCTTTATATGAGATTAGCAAAATTAAAAGTTGAGAAAATATATGTATTTTTTATATGGATGTTTTAACAAAATAATAGTGTATGTATTAATTTTATATGGTATCATAATTTATTATTTTAATATTATAATAGTAGTACTTTAGGATGAGGACAAGACTATCTTTGAGGTTATAAGTGCTTATGATATTTATAACGAGTGATAAGTAAGTTTCATGAAGGATAAAGGGTAAACGAATCAAAGAAAATAAGTTTCGTTGAAGGTTGTTGATTTAGGATAAAATACGGTCCGAGCTATAATATCCAATATTTATAGACTAATACTATACAAGGTACCCCATCACTACGATAATAGGGTATATATAAAGTGTGTTAAAAATGGATAATATTTTAAGTAATTTGATATAGTTCTTAATAATGTGGGTAATTAGTTATTTATCGGTTAACATGATATTACCTAATTAACTAATTGGTCTGTAGATAAAGATTTAAAATCCCCTCCACGTGGCAGCAAATGGAGTAACACTTGAATGACTTACCTCTAGATAAGTACTGATATGGATAAGGATGCTACCACTTCAAAAATGTATGCTTCTTCTTTGCCACATAGTTTCAAGGAACAATTTATGGATGAAGAACAAAACATGTACAGTGGGTGGACAAATAAAGGAGAAATCTTAATCCAGTAGGAAATATTATGAGGCCTGATATGTTTACTCTACAATGGAAAAGGAAAGTTCTCATAATTTTGGGACCATCTAATTAGTAAGGGAGGAACCCTCAAAGCACTGCTAGCTCAAAAACAACAGAAACACACTCAAGATTCCTATTCCTACAAAGACCGCGAACAAGAAGAGCATATGTTCCAAGATCCATGCTCACGTCATTTTAACATATGAATCAGTAGAAAGGTCTCATAGCAAAGTCTTAGGATGCAAGAACTCAAGAATTCAAGATTAAGCATCTTAGCAACGTGACTCTAAAGAAGCCTGGTATAATCTTTTTCAATAATATCATACGAATTTTTCCCTACTCCGAAATTGCCATCACGAGTTTTGTCGCAACTGGCGTGTAATAGAAGGGATTGTCTAGAGATTCGGATCAGGTATGTTAAGACTAATCCTTCTTTCTTTTGGCATGATCCAAGTAACGATACGTAAATGTGATGTCATTCCATAAATGATTCTACTCTTAGCAGTTAAGGATGTCCATGTTATTTATTCCTGTAAAGTGATATTAAAGCATGTCTAAGTATGTCCCTATGTCACTAATGAGGTATATGATAGAGATGTTAATGTTTATAATATAGTGATACATGTACATGCATCTTCATGCATTTCCCACCATGCTACAACCGGTCGGGCAGTTACCACCGGTTGGGCAATTATGTATCATTATTTACCACTGGTTAGGCAGTCATGCATATCCATTTACCACCGAGCTACGGACGGTCGTACAATCATATATTTACCACCATGCTACGGTCGGTCGGGCAGTTACCATTGATTAGTTGGGCAGTCATGCATCATAAGATATGAATAATAACCTCAAGGAGAAGCATTATATATATATATATATATATGTGTGTGTGTGTGTGTGTATGTGTGTGTGTGTGTGTGTGTGTGTGTGTGTGTGTGTGTGTGATAAGTATGCATATACGGTGGAACTTCAGAGATTGAGGTTGATTCTTATATGTCTTTAATTAATGTTGACTTATTGTTATATTTCAGTTCCGCCTTACATACTTAGTACATTATTCATACTGACATCTTTTTGTTGGGTATGTTGCATTCATGCATGCATGTATAAATAATCATTTTGACGAGCCCTCATAGTAGACGAGATTGGCTTTAGCGAAAGATTGGTAAGACTCCACCTCATTCGAAGTGCAGCCGAGTCTATGAGTCATAGTGTCAGAAATTTGCTGCAGACTTATGGGTAGGCCGATACCCTATCCCATTTGATGTCAAATAACCTTAGAGGCTTTGTAGACAAATGTTCATTTTGTACAGTATGTCAGAGGCCTTGACGGCCCATATGTATTCATGTTTTAAGAAAAATGGTTCAGTGATACAGTGTTGCGCACTTATAGTTATACATTATGGTTGTGGCCATGTTAGCCCGTGATAGTTACAGAAGAAAAAAAAAAGTTACAAAGTGGTTCGCTCTGGCCAGCACGACACCGGGTGCCAGCCACGACTCCCCAGATTTGGAGCATGACAAAGTGGTATTAGAGCGGGTCGTGTCCTAGGGAGTCTACAAATTCGTGCCTAGTAGAGTCTCACTTATGGGTATGTTGTGCGACATATTTATAAATGAGAGGCTATAAGGCATTTAAGAAATGTTTCCCTTCTTTTTTTCCCAGATAGTGCCGTAGAGCTGAGTCGTAAGAAGTCAGTATGAAGCTTCCGCCGAATTTTGTATGCACCAGAGGTGCTATCATAATAGAGCTTTAAAGCGTAGATATAATTTCTACCTATGTGGAAGGGAGGTTATGAAAGCGACAGAAGATACAATGCGATATTGAATAGTAAGTAAGGTAAAGGTGAAGAAGATACAAGCTACTCAATTAGAAAAGGTTGTGAATAGTCGAGCAGATAAAGGTTGGATTTAGTTTAGTTTACAAAGGAGACTCTAGAGAAAATTTTATAAATCTCTAAGAGTTAACATTCGAGGACGAATGTTTCTAAAGAGGGAAGGATGTTACATCTCGTACTTTAATTGAGGATGAGTCGTAGTAATCCATATGAGTTCGAAGGGATTATCTATTAGGAGGTTATAAAGGGTTTAAAATATTATTATTATGCGACACTGTAAGTTTACAACCTTGATACTGTTAGATATTATGTTAGTGTGGTATTTTATTTTAAGTGGAGTATTTTAGTAAAAATTTTATAAGTATAATTTTGAATAGTTACCATTATTACTATTTTCGGATATGGTATATTATACACATAATATGAGAAAGTTTATAAATAAGATTTTCTTTATTGTAAAAAAATAGAAGTTATTTCTCACAAAAGAAGGTTATGTTTTTACCGTTTTTAGAATTAAGCGAAAAGGTTATAGACGGTTTAAGACATTATTATTATGACACCCTGTAAGTTTACAACCTTGATACCGTTATTTTCTTTTAAGTATAGTATTTTAGTAAAAAATTTATAAGTATAATTTTGGATAGTTACCTTTATTACTACTTTCGGATATGGTAAATTATACACATAATATGAGAAATTTTATAAATAAGATTTTCTTTATTGTAAAAAAATAGAAGTTATTTTCTCACAAAAGAAGGTTATGTTTTTACCATTTTTAGAATTAATTGTACGAAAATTTGTACTCTTTATACGAGATTAGCAAAATTAAAAGTTGATAAAATATATGTTTTTTTTACATGGATGTTTTAACGAGATAATAGTGTATGCATTAATTTTTTATGGTACCACGATTTATTATATTAATGTTGAGGACAAGACTATATTTGAGGTTATAAGTGCTTATGATATTTACAACAAGTGATAAGTAAGTGCCATGAAGGATAAAGGGTAAACGAATCAAAGAAAATAACTTTCGTCGAAGGTTATTGATTTAGGATAAAATACGGTTCGAGCCATAATATTCGGTATTTATGGACTAGTAACCATACAAGGTACTCCATGACTACGATAATATGGTATATATAAAGTGTGTTAAAAGTGGGCAGTACTTTAAATAATTTGAGATAGTTCTTAATAATGTGGGTAATAGGTTAATTATCGAGTGACAGGATATTACCTAATTAACTAATTGGTTAGTAGGTAAAGATTTAAAATCCCCCTCCATGTGGCAGTGAATGGAGTAACACTTGAATTACTTGCCTTTTGACAAGTACTGATATGGATATGGATGGTACCACTTCAAAAATGTATTCTTCTTCTTTCCCATTAGTTCCGAAGAAAAATAATTTATGGATGTAGAACAGAACATGTACAGTGGGTGGACAAATAATGGAGAAACTGCTTGGCTATGTCTTAAAACAAGAGAAGAATCCATATTCCAGTAGGAAATATTATGAGGCCTGATATGTAATTACTCTACAATGGAAAAGGAAAGTTCTCATAAATTTGGGATCGGCTAATTAGTAAGGGAGGAACCCTCAAAGCACTGCTAGCTCAAAAACATCACAAACACACTCAAGATTCCTATTCCTACAAAGACCGCGAACAAGAAGAACATATTTTCCAAGATCCATGCTCACGTCATTTTAACATATGAATCAGTAGAAAGGTCTCATATCAAAGTCTTAGGACACAAGAACTCAAGAATTCAAGATTAAGCATCTTAGCAACGTGACTCTCAAGAAGCCTCGTATAATCTTTCTCAATAATATCATACATATTTTTCCCTAATCCGATATTGCCGTCACGAGTTTTGTCGCAATTGTCATGTAATAGAAGGGATTGTCCATAGATTCGGCTCAGGTATGTTAAGACTAATCCTTCTTTCTTTTGGCATGATCCAAGTAACGATACGTAAATATAATGTCATTCCATAAATGATTCTACTCTTAGCAGTTGAGGATGTCCATGTTATTCATTCATGTAAAGTGATATTCAAGCATGTCTAAGTATGTACCTATGTCCCTAATGAGGTGTATGATAGAGATTTTAATGTTTATAATATAGTGATACATGTACATGCATCTTCATGCATTTACCACCATGCTACGGCCGGTCGGACAATTACCACCCGTTGGGCAGTTATGTATCATTATTTACCACCGATTGGGCAGTCATGCATATCCATTTACCACTAAGCTACAGCCGGTCGGGAAGTCATACATTTACCACCATGCTACGGCCGGTCGGTCAGTTACCACTGATCAGTTGGACAGTCATGCATCATAAGATATGGATAATAGCCTCAAGGAGAAGCATTATATATATATATATATATATATATATATATATATATATATATATATATATATATAAGATAGGGAGAGAACACGCGTGTACTCTCCACACCCGNATTGTTAGGGACGCTGCATTCATGCCTGCAGGTATAGATAATCCGTTTAACGAGCCCTCATAGTAGACGAGATTGGCTTCAGTGAAGGATTGGTAAGACTCCACCTCATTCGGAGTGCAACCCAGTCTATGAGTCATAGTGTCAGAATTTTGCTACAGACTTATAGGTAGGCTGGTAATCTATCCCATTTGATGTCAAATAATCTTAGAGGCTTTGTAGAAAGAGGTTCATTTTGTACAGTATGTCAGAGGTCTTGACGGCCCCTATGTATTCATGTTTTAAGAAAAATGGTTTAGTGATACAGTGTTGCCCACTTATAGTTATAAATTATGAGTTGTGACCATGTTAGCCCATGATAGTTACAAAATAAAAACAAATAAGTTACACAGTTGTTCGCTCGGGCCAGCATGGCACCGGTTGCTAGCCACGCCTTCCCAATTTTGGAGCGTGACACGCACGTACAACCACAAATCACCTGTATAGCTTAACACACCGAAGGAACTGATCATTTCCACAACCATGTTGATTCAAACTATTACTAACTGACTTAACTTAACAAGTTAATGTCACGACCCAAATCCCACTATAGGTTGTGATGGCGCGCAACGTTGCTGTTAGGCAAGCCAACGGTGAACTATCAATTCAATTATTCATTTTATTATTTTTGAAATCATAAGTTTTATTAATTAAATAATTCAATGCATTTAAGAATCGTGAATACTTAAAATCTTAGTAAGATACAAAATAAAAGATGAAAATATCAAGACGAACCATAAACAACCACTAGAGTATCACAAAACCTTGTGTCACAAGTGCATGAGCATTTACTAAAGAGTACAATAATAATACAATAACTTTCTAGAATATATAATAGACAGGATAAAGTAAATAAATATGATGGAGACTCTGAGTGCTGCGGTGCATAGCATAGAATACAACTCACCATAAAGTCCCCTCAGCAATTACGCCTACGCGCCAAGATGACCATCAAAAGAACCTGTCAGATCCTGCACATTTAGTATAGAAGTGTAGCATGAGTACATAAATCAACGCATATCCAATAAGTATCTAGCCTAACCCCGGAGAAGTAGTGACACGGATTCGACATCGACACTTAATAGTGGTCCAATAAATAAGATGTCGGAAGCACAAGCAGGCATGAAATACAACGGGATCAATAGGATAAGGAACAGTAATCAACATGACCCTTTAACGAAATATCAATTTAAAAATTCCATATAGCACATGCCATCTCAACAAATAAGAATCTTCAAATAAGTATCCGATCCCCAGTCACAAGGGAATATCATGTAATTTCCAAGTCCCCAATCAAGAGGGTAATATCGTGGGTATTCGGATTCCTAGTGATTTTACGCATGAATTATGCTGAGGTCGTTCGACCTGATCCATATAGTCATGTACATACAAAATCGAGGTTGTACGGCCCGATCCATGAATGCATCTCATATATACATATATTGGCAAGGCGTTCGGCCCGATACCCAGGAAGAGAAGTAACTTATTGAACTACGGGCTACACGTTTGCAAAATATAAACGGGAACGTAAAGTGATCATGACTTCTATCAATTTTAGAATATCTTGCCAATAACTCAAGGTAATGAGATTCGATCTAACATGATCTCTAATAACATTTTATTTATAAGTCTTAGGTAACTTAACTAACAAGTTGAATTCAAATAATACAAATGTTGCATGATAAAGTCCTTAGTCTACCCGAACATAAACATGATGTTAGATACATATGGAGTCTTGTCACCTCGTTCGTACGTAGCCCCCACAAGTATCACATATCCAATACGTCACCTAGGGGTTAGTTTCCTCCTCAGATACATATGGAGTCTTGTCACCTCGTTCGTACGTAGCCCCCACAAGTATCACATATCAAATACATCATCTAGGGGTTAGTTTCCTCCTCACAAGGTTAGACAGGAGACTTACCTCTCTCCGAAGTTCCATAACTAGCCCCAATGCCCCTCTAACAACTCAACCAATTTCCATCAATCCGAAACTAGTCAAAAATACATGCAAATCAATCAAAATATACTCCAACATTCATAATTAATAATTTATAACAATTCTCAACTCTGCTCGAAAAGCCAACAAAGTCAACCCTTGGGCCCACGTGCCTGGATTCCGAAATTGTTTGAAGATAATCATTAATCATAACACCACGAACTCAAATATATAATTTATTCCTAATTTCATGTCAAATGTTGTGGTTAAAATCCAAAAATACCAAATTCCAGGTTTCTTCAAAATCTCATTTTTTTGTAACAATTTCCATGTTTGAATCCTTGTAGAATCCATGTAATTAACTTCTAATATGTGGGAATTACTTACCTTGCCATAGATGATGAAACTTTCCTCTTGAAGTGCTCAAAAATAGCCTTAACCATGTGAGAAGTGGAAGAAATAAACCAAAACCCAAAATAAAACAAGTCCGCGCAGCAACTCCTTTCTTCGCGATCGCGGACAAGCCCTCACGAAGACCAACCTCGACCAGCTGCCAATTGCTTTTTGCGAATGCGACACACCCGGTAACGAACGCGGTGGTCAACTCCATAATCCCCATGCAAATGTGACCAAACCCTCATGAACGGGTAGGAAAAATCACCTAGTGCTCCTTCCCGCCTAACCGTTTACGCGATCGCGACCTCTCCCTCGCGAATGCGGTACACTGCCACCCAAAGCTTCATGAACGCGTAGTACAAAAAAAAAAACGCCCAAGAGACCTTCGTGAACGCGACCCTTTATTCTCGATCGTGAAGAAGGAAGCACCAGACACCAGAAACCGCAGTCCAAACATAGCGAAATGGCACGTAGCCTATCCGAAACTCACCGGAGGTCCCTGCGACCCCGTCCATTCATACCAACCAGTCCCAAACCATGACACAAACTTTCTCGAGGCCTCAAATCATACCAAAAAACAACCAAACTATGAATCGACGATCAAAACCCTTCCTTGAAGTTTCAAACTTCGCTGAATGCAAAATTATACTTAAATATTCCGCAATGATGCCAAACTTTACGCGCAGGTCACAAACCACGATACGAATGTATTCCAAGGCTAGGAACCCCAAACGGATATCGATAACATCAAAATCCACTTCAAATCAAACTTAAAATTTTCTAAAACTTTCAGAATGCCAACTTCCCATAATAAGCGTCGAACTTCCCGAAATTCAATTCCGATCACACGTACAAATCATAAAACATGAATTGAAGATTCCCAAGGACTCAAACCGCCAAACGAAGTGCTAGTGTGCAAAATGACCGATCGAGTCTTTATAGTCAAAATATAGTCATAAGATTTAATTTCATAAGAAAAGATTCAAATTTAAATACAGACAATAAAAGACAACTCCCCGACCCCGTGGTCATCCCTAAATAAAAATCGAATTTCGGTGACCCATAACCTCTGGAATTAAAATATATAATTAGATTATCAATCAGATTCCAAATCAATATTAAAACACTTAAAAAGTTACTTTCTTATCTTTGAATTCAAAGACCCACTTTTCACCTTTAAATTTCGAGTTTTGGGTGTTAAAATCCATTGGTGTTTATAATATAAAATCTAAATCAATTTAAGAATACTTAACCTCAAGTATTTAGTGAAAATCCCTTTGAAAATCTCCCTAATCCGAACTTTCTGGATCCTTGCGATCACGAAGAGCACACATCTAGCCTCTTGGGCAATGACAACATCAGCTCATGCGACTTTAAAGGTCATTCCCTCGCCCCTACGCAACCAGAACACAACTCGTGATTGTGATGCACTATGTTGCACCATTTTTTTTGCAATTCTTACTTGCTTCCAAATGCATCGAGACACCCACGAGATCTCTCAAGTTCTAATTCGAACATACATACCAGTCCAAAAATACTATACAAACCTACCCAAGGTCTCAAAATACAAAACGAGTCTCATTTACTGAAATCAAAGACCAAAGTCAACCTAATGAATTTCAGTGGTTCAAGTTAGCTTGCAAGTATGCAAAAATATTCCAGGGCCCTTTGGGACCCAAATAATCCCTACTAAAAATTCTCAATTCATCGTATGAATCTATGAAAAGTCTTAAATCAGGAAACGTAATACTAAAACTCAAAATGATTAGTTAGGTTATTATATTCTCAATCTCTTGAACAAATATTCTTCCTTGAACGGACTTAAATATATATATATATATGGGCTGTCAAACAGGTTAGGTTGTCTGCCCCTCATGTCTGAACTTGGTCTCCTAAGTAGCCCAATCGCTCGTTTGATCCTTCCAAATCATTTTCACAAAGTGATGTCGTAGTAACTTAAATTCCGGGCTCATCAATCCAAAATAGTTGTCGGCTCTTTTTTATATGTAACATTCTCATCAAATTGTCTCAAGATAAAACCCAAAACATAATAATTGTTCTTATTATCTTTCAAAATATATAAATATAAAATATTGATGCACCCCCCATAGACTGGGAGGAAAAATAAGCCTATAAGCCATCTCATCAACTTTCTCCAAAACATCAAACGGGCCAACGAACCTCAGACTCAACTTTCTTTTATTCTCAAACCTCATCACACCCTTCATGGGCAAAACTTTTAACATGACCTTCACAACCTCCATGAACACAAAATCATGAACTTTTTTATTTGCATAATACTTTTGCCTACTCTGAACTATTTGAAGCCGCTCCTGAATCAATTTGACCTTTTTCAAGGCTTCATGTAACAAATTAGTACCTAACGATATAGACTCACTAGACTTAGTGTCATCTAAATATTAGACTTGTAGCTGTTATTTTATACAAATACTACCAAGAGAGAAAATTGATCCCAAATTTGGTTGAGGAAATTAGGGTGTAATTGAGTGTATTTGCTGCATGATCTATTTGTTCGGGACAACGTCTATCTGTGCCGTTTATTTATTTCATTGTTCCTTACTTTGATATTCGGATTGTGGACTTGGCTTTGTGGCTTCGTTATTTAATTTTAAAAGGTTTTTCAGAGTTGTTGTATAACTACGAGTTGTTGTTTAATTAGTGTCACTTTACTTTATTTTTTCGTTTAATGCTCCTTTTACTTGTGTACTTGTTATCCCTTTCACTTGTCATTATCCCGTTGTTATACTCGATACTTTACCTGTTATTTTGTTACTTCTTGATATATAACTGTATAGGTTTATTGAAGGTGTGTTGTCTTAGTCTCGCTACTACCTCGTTGGGGTTAGGCTCGACACTTACGGAGTACATTGGGTCGATTGACTCATACTACACTTCCTCACTTCTTTTGAAGATCCAAGCATTGGTACCAGCGCAGTCTAGAGAAGTGCTTAGCAGATACCAGTCAGGTGATTCGAGGCAGAGCTATATTCCGTCTGCACGCCTTACATTCATCTTCCTATTTCTATTGTACTATTTCTACTTTTCACAGAGTATTGTATTTCTATCAAAACACTGTATTTAGTAAACTCTAGTAGCTCATGTACTTGTGACTCCCTGTCTTGGGATGTTTACATTAGTGTTGGTTTTAGGCTTATCATGTATATTTCTGAGTTGCTTTTACAACATATTAATATCTTGTCGTCAGTTGTAAATTCTTTTTCTTTCATTGTTTTATGTTGTATGTTGGCTTTCCTATCAAGAAGATGTTCGGCGCCATCACAAGTCCGATTGGTTGGGATTTTGGACAGTGACAAAAATATGCAAGCTTAATATGTTAAAAGTGACATGATTTTTCCCAATCTAGTTGTAATACTATTACTACAACTGACAACGACAAAATGATAATATCTGCAAGACTAATTTCTTGAATGGACCAATAACTCCAGTACTTAAACTTGCAATCAAGTAATTAAGCTGCATTGATGTACAAGGTAAAATACGACATGACATGTGGTCATCTAAAGGAAGGACACGTGGAACCCAAGACAGGGATGGCCACCGAACACAGTTGTTTCGCTTGTCACCGAAAGGAATAATGATCATAAAGGTGTATTAAATGCTTTGTGTCCGGTAGCATTTAATAAAAAATATTCTGCAGCATTAAGGGCGACGGCCGTTACAAGGAATTTGACATTTATGTCCACCGAAACGTCTTCATCAATGACCCTCATAATTGAGATTAAAGAAGGGCATGATCCTATGACCTTATTCCCTATACAAATCTATAAATAAAGAACTCAGTATCATTGTAGAGGACACGAATTCACTGGCTAACTTACATTAAATTCTATACAGAACTTAAATAAAATTTTACTTTCTTGCTTTTTGATTTTATCATTACTGTGCCCGGAAACCTTGTTCCCCGATTCATCAGCTCTGTTGTTCCTTCTACATTTTAAGGCTAAGTATTATATATTTCCTTAGTTATTTATTTATTTTAGGATAAAATTAATTCACTTATCCAGAAACCACATATAAATTCAATTGTACCATTTTATGGATAAATAGTTTGGCACCCACCGTGGGGCTTAGACAGTCGTGCAATTATAATTGATCCTTTCCTTTTTTACTAACATACTTTGATTGTTTTGTCTTATAAAAGATCACAACAATGGAAGATAACACTATTAAAACACGTACAATCATGAAATTCGAGGGGATCAAGCTTATTTCGAGGATTCAATTAGTGACATACCCGCAATGAGGGAAATGACGCCACGTCGGTACATGAAAGGCAATATCCTCGACATGTTCAGGAGACAATTCTTGGTGATGCTAGTGAAGAGAATATCGTTGATGCGATAAGGGTCTTGCAAGAGCAACAGATGATTATTTTAGGCCATCTCACACGGCAGGATAAGGTTATGACGGAGCTGAAGCAGGCACTGTCGAGGGTTTCGAATAATGCAAACAGGCGAGATCCAATTCCTCCCGGTGTCCCCGCAAACCAAACAACGGAGAGAGTCGACAACAATACTCCCAAGGGCGAAGTTGGCTTCGACGGGGCTGTTGGAAGCGGATCCGGTCTCAACAATAAGAACGACCCGTTTAAGAATGAACTTTTACGATTTTTGAAGGAAGTAAATACCCGTATGGACCAAATCACGGGCGCGCCACCACTAATGAAAGGACCGGACTCAAAGAAGTTTACTCAGTTGCCGTATAAATCGAGCGCAGCACTGGAACTAATCTCGAAGCGGTTCAAAATGCTTGATGTGCCAAAGTATGATGGAACATCAGACCCACATGAGCATATTACCACCTCCAATACAGTAGTAAAAAGAAATGATTTAGCTCATGACGAAATTGAGTCTGTGTTGCTAAAGAAATTTAGATAGACTCTTACGAGGGGAGCCCTAACGTGGTATTCATTATTACCCAAGCATTGCATAGATTCCTTTGAGATGCTCGTAGATTCATTCATCAAAGCTCATGCCGGTTCCAGAAAGGTACAAGCCAAGAAGGCCGATATATTCAGGATCGCACAGGGAAAATCCAAATTATTATGAGAGTTCGTTACCCAGTTCTAGAAGGAAAGATTCTTACTAACGGTTGTCCCGGATGAATGGGCAGCTGAAGCATTCACCAAAGATTTAAATCCGAGATGTTTGGACGCTTCCCGAAAGATGAAGGAAAGTCCGCTCGTGTTTCAAGCAATGACTTGGGAAGATGTCCACAACCTGTACGATTCAAAAATAAGGATCGAAGATGATCAGATTGTCTTTCCATCGTCGACCAAAGGACGAGAGAATAACAAAGAAAAAATAAAAGATGATTACGACGCGGATAGACGAACTTCGAGGGGCTGTTTTTTTCCTACGAGTTGACCCAAGGTCATGGTAGAGCCTTCTGGACAGTAGACAAGTTCGCCGACAAAAAGGCCGATCATGGCCAGAACAACAGATCACTGCATGATAAAGAAACGTCGGAGTCGCGGGATCCTTCTTACCCTAGGTTATCAGAGTATAACTTCACGTCAATATAATGGAGTTGGTATCGGCCACGAGAAATATCAAAGAGCTACAATTCCCAGGACCTATGATATCTGATCTAGCCAGAGGGATCCCAACTTATGGTGTGAATACCATGGCACGAATGGCCATCAAAGAGGGGACTTCCACCATCTTCGGGAAGAAGTGGTGACACTATTGAAGAATGGTCACCTCAGAGAATTCTTGAGTGGCCAAGCTAAGAACAACTGCGGTTGTAACAAGGACAATGTGGAACCCTCGAAAGCAAGAGAATAACCCCCATGAAAAATGATCAATATGATCTTCGGAGGAAATTAGATTAATGGGGTCACCTTTTTGGAAGCAAAGAAGACGTAAGTATCAATAATTCATAGTAAAAGGCTCTGGGAAGACGATATCACTTTTACGGAAGAAGATGCAGATGGATTGTTGCTACCGTACAACAATGCATTAGTGATTTCTTTAAATGTGTTGGATTTTAAGATTAAATGTGTTTTAGTGGATCCAAGAAGTTCAGATAATATCATATAATGGAGAGTAGTGGAGATAAACTCACCGGAAGCATTATTCTAGCAAGAAATCTACTTGCTAGATTCAATCTCGCGAGCGTGACAACCCGGGGAGAGATTTTGCTACCTAGGAACGCTGAAGGAGTAACGAGAACAACTCTCTTCGAAGTTGTAGATGGAGACATGGGATACAATATCATCTTGGGAAGGCCATGGCTACACAAGATGAAAGATGTGCCTTCAACGTATCACTAATTGTTGAAATTTATGACACCTGAGGGGATCAAGCAGATAAGGGGTGATACAACAGGTAGCAAGGGAGATGAATGCAATTTCGGTCTCCAGTAGCAAAGGTAAGGAGAATGCAACATATCAATTATCGGAACCAACACCTACCCCCGAACCAGAGGAAGTTAGCCTGGGGACAGAGGAGTCAGAATAGTATCAGGTGCCAAAATATTTTCATGTTCAAGAAGAGACGAACGCAACAAAGTCCATGGTAGAAGAACTAGAGCAAGTTGCATTGTTCAAAGAATTCCCAGAAAGGAAATCCATTTGGGAACACGATCTCACCCGGAGCTCAGATATGCTTTCATTGAATTTCTAATATTAACGCCGATTGGTTTGCATGGTCGCATGGGGATATGACAGGTATCCCCATGGAGGTAGCCGTGCACAAGTTAAGCTTGGATCCTAACATACCTCCGGTAAGACAAAAGAAGCGCCCTATTGCTGAAGCACGGAATAAATTCGTCAAAGAAGAGGTAACCCGGTTACTCTATATTGGTTTAATCCGAGAGGTAATATATCCGGACTGGCTAGCTAATGTAGTAGTAGTTCATAATAAAAATAATAAATTTCGCATGTGTGTAGACTATAAGGATCTTATTAAGGCATGCCCGAAAGAATCATTCCCATTGCCAAATATCGATCAAATGATTGATGCCACTGCCGGGCACGAGTTAATGAGTTTCCTTGATGCTTATTCTGGGTACAATCAAATCAAGATGAACCCAGAAGATCAGGAAAAGACTTCGTCTCTAACGAATTTCAGTACACATTGTTATAATGTGATGCCCTTCGGGTTGAGAAACGCTGGAGCCACCTATCAACGGCTCGTGAATAATCTGTTCGATAAACAAATAGGAAATACTATGGAAGTATACATAGACGATATGCTTGTTATGTCTTTGAATGCAGGTGACCACCATAAGCATTTGCAAGAAAAATCCGGCATCTTGAGGAAGCATAACATGAAACTTAACCCCGAAAAGTGCATTTTCGGGGTCAGTTCTGGTAAGTTCCTGGGATTCTTGGTCTCACAAAGGGGAATTAAGGTAAATCTCTATAAAATCACAGCCATAGAGGATATCCCGGATCAATTGTCTAACACAAAAGAAGTCTAGAGGATCATAGGGAGATTAGCATCTTTGAGCAGGTTCATTTCACGATAATCGGAAAAATGTCATCGCTTCTTCACACTCCTCAAAAAGAAAAACAATTTCGAATGGACACCGAGTGTCATCAAGCCTTGAAGGATTTGAAGAAATACTTGTCAAGCCCTCCATTGCTCTGGAAACCAAAAGAAGGTGAAACATTGCTAGTATACCTTGCGATTTTAGAAGTTGCGGTAAGTGCACTCTTAGTTTGAGAGGAAGAAGGTACGCAATCTCCCATTTATTACGTTATCAAAATTTTAATGGGAGCAGAAACTCGCTACTCGAATTTGAAAAAACTAGCGTTAGCTCTTGTAGTTGCCGCTCGGAAGCTGAGGCCCTACTTCTAATGACACCCGATAGCTATGGTGACTACTTTACCTTTGAGGAATATCCTCCATAAACTCGATATTTTGGGTAGATTGTCCAAATGGGTCATCAAAATGAGCGAGTTCGACATAGAGTATAAAACAAGGGCTTCAATTAAGTCGCACGGCTTGGCTGACTTCGTGGTTGATTTCAGTCCGGGACTATTGCCTCTCCCAATAAAGGAGGCAATAATGGTGTCGGAATCGACATCGGGGGTTTGGATCTTGTTTACGGATCTAACATAAAAGGGTCAGGACTCAGAATAGTGTTAATCACGCCTTCGAGGGAAACCTTAAGGCAAGCCATCAAAATGATCCATTTAACTAATAATGAAGCAGAGTATGAAGCTTTGATTACAGGGCTCAAATTGGCTCGGGGACTTGACTCCAAAGTCATCAGAATCAAATGTGATTTGCAGTTGGTGGTAAATCAAGTCTGCGTGATCTTTGACACCAAAGAGGAACATATGCAACAACACATGGTAAAGGTCCAGGCTCTATTGGCACGATTCCGGGAGTGGTTGATTACTAATATCAGGAGGGAGGATAACACAAAAGCAGATGCATCAGCAAACTTGGTCACATCGACAGAAATCATGGAATCTGAATTAGGGACGGTAGTACAACTGATGAATTCAGTTCTGTATACAGATGGTTACAACGAGGTGAATTTGACTAGTTTGGTCTGGGGCTGGAGAAACTGTTACAGCCTATGTTTTCGTACGTGGAAGTACGCCATAAGTAAATTGATATAAGCTCGAGAATAAGATGTTACTTTCCGCATTTTCGTACATTAAAGTTTCATCGTAAGATAATTATGTAAATTCGGGAATGAGATTATTTTGAGATTATAAGCATTATGCTATTTCAAACAAGTGATAAGAAAATTCGTGAAGGTAAGAGGGTAAGCAAATCAAAGAAAATGAATTTTTGTCAAAGTTTGACATGTTGGGATAAAACACGACCCGAGCTAAAACAACTCGGTATTTATGGACTAGTGCTATACAAGATACCACATGACCATGATAGTAAGGTGTATAAGGTGTGTTAAAAGTAAGTAGTGTTTTGAGTAATTTGAGATAATTCTTAATTATGTGAATAATTGATTAAGTGTATCAGGATATTTTTTGGGCTGCCACATGGCATTAAGCCAAGCTAAGTGGCACAAATTTATATGATGAGTCATAAAGCAAGAGATGCCTTGTCTACATGTATAAAAATCTTGGATAAGTACCCTTGCTTGGACTCTTTATTAATAACATTTGGAAAATATGAATAAAGTTATGACATGCTTTCCATTAATGATATAGACCAGAAACGTTAAGGCATCTTTAAAATGTCAAGTTGAAGATTGTCATATTCACAAAGTTCAAAGAAGCTTCAGCAAACTCATTCATAAAAATTAGATGTTAGATACGTGATTTTTCTACAAAGATCATACGAGACTACGTGATGTTATAGTAACGTGATTTTGCGATTCTAAGTGCAATCTTTCTCAAAAGAATATCATACATATTTCCCTTACTTTGATCCATCGTTACATATTTTGTCGCAATCAACGTGTGTTCGAGGGATTGCCAAGAGAATTGATTCAGGTATGTTAAGGCGATCCCTTATTTCTTTATGGCATGATCCAGATAATACAAATGAAACGAGCATTATACGCAACTTTCATAAATGAATCGATTCATAGAAATACTAGGGGTGTCTATATTCTTGATTCCCAATGTGGATTATTAATATATCTTCTGTTCATGGGTCTCAGAAAAATACGTATTTGATAAAGCTTATCCAAAAGGCATATTGATTTATATGACATTCCGATAAATCTTATTAACATATTTCTTATGAATTTCATGCATTTATACATGTACATTGACCCATGACCAAATAGCATTATATACACGTATATTATATGTATGTAGAATATGGGAAAAGGTTACGACGTTATATATGCACCACCACCTGATCAGCTGGTATACGTTGATGATTTGCCCATAGTTGCGGAAATGATATAATGGGATGCCCTCAAAGGCTTGATGATGTTATGAATGCATATACCAATGAATGGTATAACATTTATACGCATATGCATGACATTATAAATATGAAACGATTTATAGAGCTATTCAGACATACATGTTGAGTCTTTTACTCCATGTTTCTCTCATGTCTATTATTTACTGATTTTCGTTCCTTACATACTCGGTACATTATTTTTACTGACGTCCCTTTGCAGGGGGATGTTGTGTTTCATGCCCGCAGGTCCCGATAGACAGGTCAAAAGTCCTCCAACTAGGCTATCAGCTCAGCGGAAGGTGTTGGTGCGCTCCTTTTACTCCGGAGTTGCTTATTTGGTATGGCGGGTCTCTGTCCCAACCTTTATGACAATTATGTATTCTTAGAGGCTTGTAGACATACGTCATGTACATAAAAGATTGTATGGCCTTGTCGGCCTATGTTCAGTGTACAAGTGGTTATTTTGGTCTTATAGGCCCGTATGTATTATGTATAAGTTGGTATTACATGTTGTATTCTACTTATCTCACGACAGCCTCTCCGGCTAAGTTATCTATGAATGTATGATACAAAAGGATACATTATGTTGGTACTCGGTTGAGTAAGGTACCCGGTGCCCGTCGTGGCCCATCAGTTTGGGTCATGACTAAAATGGTATCGGAGTAGTTCTGTCCTAGGGAGTCCACAAGTTGTGTCTAGTAGAGTCTTGTTTATGGGTGTGTTGTGCACCACACTTATAAGCAGGATGCTATAGGGAATTTAGGAATATCACTCTTTATTCTTACTCTAGATCGTATGGTAGAGCTCAGTGTAAGAACTCAATTTCCTAAACACTATCTTATTGATAATACGACGATGCCTACATCCAGAAAGATGGTTGGTAAGGGATTGCATGTGGCTGTGAAAGAGTTGAGGCAGAGGAACCCGATTTTGCATGATGCCACCAGAACATGTATCGACTAAGACATGTAAAGCTTCTTTATAAGCATCCCTAAGGCAAGAAGAGAATCGGAAAGTGGACACAAGTTTCAGCAAGTAAAAGAAGCAAGATGAAAAAAGGCACGAGCTACCTAGCTAATGAAGATTAACAGTATTTACAATTCAAGCATAGAAATATAAGCATTTTGAGTTACCTTTAATTGTAACAGAGGTATGTACAATTGGTCACACCCATCTCATTTATGCCCTATGGAAGCTAACAGAAGTAGTATAAGAGAAGGGCGGATATCAGGATCAGACTGGAGTTAGATTAATCCAAACTGGTAGATGGATTGTTTGCGTCAGTTGACATTTTCAAAGGATATTGCAAATGTGCAAATAGATCTCCTTGTGAGACACCTAGATGGTGAACTCTAAAATGGTACAACTAAAAATGAGTACTACAAAGATAGCCATTGGAAGCCTTGAAGGGATAAATATTACCTTAGTGTGGCTCCCGTCCCTAGTAGAGAAAGAATGTTAGGCAACTCGAAGAGCCAGTGGATGGAGCAAGGGGAGCCAAAAGGCAAAAGAATATTTTGTTGAATTTCTCAGAATAAAGTAATAAACAGAAATATTAGCAAGGAAAGAAGAAGAGAGTTAATGAACCATTATGAGTAAAATGTGATACATGGATAACAACGGTAGATTAAAACAATGGCAGTATCACGGAGTCTATAGTCAAGTGAAGGAAAAGACGAGAGGTGATAGGCCTTGAGACAACAAAAGAGTATAGGCCATAAATTCATATCCTCATTTCCAGAAATAAGTTCGTGACTCTAACGTGATTATCACATGGAAAAGTTAGACCCCATAGTAATAGAAATCAGTATGGACTGGTGAACAAGATAAATTAAACATGAATTAGGGACTGAGTGATTTGATAATGGTCGGCATTATGAGAATTAATTACGTTCCAGCGATAATAGAAGGGACAACAGAAGAATATTCATGAGAAATTCAAAGAATGGTCATTCAGGACGACGCTTACCTAAAGCAAGACACCTGATCAAAGTTAAGCTCAAGGGACTGTATGTTCCAGTTATTCTAGGTGTCACCCTCGCGAGCACGAAAATTTGTTATCCTTGGTACAAAAGGATCACCACAAGGCAAGTAAGGGTCATCGATGATGTGAGAAGACTCCAAAGATAAAGAGGTAACACATCTATAGGTAGATCGCCGTAGAACTAAATCTTAGTAGTTCTCTAAAGGGGGTAATTGTGGAATGGTAAAGGAGAAATACGATAAAAATGATAAGGGGCTGAGATTGCACTTATTCAAATCCTACATATATGTCACGATTCCAGAACATTATGAAAGCACGATTTCAAGGAAAGGAAGTCAAGGGTTCCTACCCGAGATGTTATTGATAAATAAGGAGCCAATGCGAGACGTAAGTTAAGACAAAGGGAATAACCCAAGACAGATTACGCAAAATATTGATATGATAATGGGCCAACGATTAGTTAGTAGTTGATTCAAAAAGAGCGTAGACAATAGGTTTCGAAAAAATCAACAGATTGTGCAAGATAACATAGTAAACCCAATGTAGTAAATTCAGTCTCACAGTCATGACATTATAATACTTGAGATATATTCAGATAGGAGTTGAGGAAGTTAGAGGTACCGTGTGAGTGTTACGTAAATAAAAGAGAATGCCACTGGAAAGATAGTCAAAATATTAGATCAAAAGTAAACCTACATGCACAAGGGCGTGGAGGTAAGTAAGTACAGATAATTATAGGCAAGGAAGGACATCAAAAGGTCCGTCGAGTATGTGATGCAATAAGCTCGTAGATTTACAACATTCAGAGGATCCTCCCTAAGTACTAAACAAAAGACTTGATGAGGGAATAAGGAGGAACCTTTAGCATAAGCACAGTGACCTAAAGAAGAAATGGTCTTGTAACAACAGTCTTACCACAACATTGTATGCACTCCATAAGAAAGTGGCACATGTCGTGGCTAATGAACAAGAATAAAATCAGAAGTGATATTTAAGATCACATGAGTTATATGGAATTCAGTATGTGTTGGCACTATGGTAAGCTAAGTATACATGCAACAAGGGGGCAAGAAGACCAGGAAAAGTAATTGCTTACATTTAAAGAAAGTTGGGAAGGAACGGAAAGAATCATTTGATTAATAATCCAAGGTTAGTTACGTTATGAGTGAACTTATGAATTTGAAGTTTTATACATATAACATATATGTTGACAATCATACAGACATAGAAGACTCTGATATAAGTTAATAAAAGAAAGAATCGAGCTCCGGTCATAGACAAAGGATTGAGTCATTAGAAGATTGTATCATGGATATTCCATAACGCCCATGAAAGGCTAAATTAAAAACTAATACCAGGAGCCAAAGATCGGAAGATAGCATAAGCCTACACAAAGGCTGATCAGAAGGAAGAGGAAACTAAAGAGTTACATCAACCAAGTAAATCAAGAGTCTGATTATTGAACCTAGAAAACTATAGAAATTGTGATTGAGAACATTACAGAATCACTCTTAATATCGGAGGTACAAGAGAGATAGTATTCTATAATGTCTCTTTAGAAAAGTACCAGCCTCAAAAGAGGTCAGTATGAAGCTCCCACCGAATTGTGTATGCGCGGGAGGTGCAAGTATTATAATAGAGTTTCAAGTTATGGATGTGAATTATACCTATGTGAAAGCAGGGTCATGAAAGAAATAGAAGATGTGATTCGAGATTTTAAGGTAAATAAGGTAAAGGTTAACAACGTATGAGATACTCAAATATAGAAGGTTGTGAGTAATCCATACTACAGATAGAAGGCTAGAAGCGTTGGGAATCAGTATCCAGGAATGATAGCGGCATTGTCAGTGGCATATCTTCCAGCCTATGAGTTCTAGGTATTTAGAGGTCTAGTTAAGAGAGTAAAAGAAGAGTTTGGGACCATGTGATGTCTCGCTTAATGTTCCAAAATAACATAAAGAAATCTATGGTGCAATTAAGTTGAAGAAATGTTGCGAGTAGCATAAATGAATATGTGTAGGCCGCAAGCTAAAGTAGGGTAAAGTGACAAGGTCTTAGGAAGGTGGGAGTAAGGATAACAAAAGGCGAGTGAGAAAGTGACGAGAATGGATAAGTCCTCGGGCTTAATCCCATGAAAACAAGAGAGCTAATGGTTTCTCTAAGTTATGGAAAGTTCAGTATAGCCTGAATGACTCAAAGGAGTCTAAGACTAATAAAATCTAGAAGAAATGGAATGATACACTATTAGTGGAATGCGAGTGTGATTGTGATCAATAAAGGATGACGTTTGGGCCTTCGATTGAGTAATAACTCGAAGAGGTTTTCCTGAATTGTATGGGATTAAGATACCCATGTAAGGTGAGTCATATTGGGATGCTATAAAATATGGTTATGCAAGTATGATATCGCCCCTAGGTGGATCAATCTAATCACTTCAAATATTCCTCGATGCAACGTAAGCCCTAGTGGCAAGGTATTACGTAAGAAGTTTCAAGTTATCAGTGATAGATGATACCTCAACATTAAGGTGAATCGACAATGGATGGACAAAAGTCACAAACTATAAGGTGAGATTTGGCCGTCATTCTTAAGATGAACAGTAATAAAGAAGCATTAAAGGACATAGATTTATACATATAGGATAAGCAATAAGAGTAACTTGGAGTTTGGTGGCAGACCTCAATAACGATAAATCAAAGTAAGAGTTATGGCAGTAAAGTCATACAGATGGATAAACGGATCTATGAAATAAGGTATAGCAATATTCGTAAGTTCAACAAACTACCCACCGAAGAACTTCAGTATACCTATAGATTCCCAGAGGGACATCTTGTCAAGATCTGTATATGTTTACAAAGTGAGACCTAGAGATTGGCCAAACGCTGGAGGAAAAAAGGGAGAAGAGTCGCATAGGCGCACTTACAAGGTCAAAGTCGTACATGCTGCATGATAGAAGGTAACAACAGTTACGAGATTAGAGGGATTCCGACCTTAATTCATGGTGTGAGAAAGAGGCCAAAAGAGGGGAATGCCCTAGCCTTTGGAATTATTCACAGAATAGTTGTCTAGATAGCAAGGAGACTATAAAGTATTCGAAAGGCGTAAGTCATGAAAATGATAAGTGCATCAGTCAACATTCGAGATGTTACCTTCCACATTTTCGTATGTTAATGTTTCGTCGTAAGATAATCATGTAATTTTGGGAATGAGATTATTTTGATATTATAAGCATTATGTTATTTCAAACAAGTGATGAGTAAATTCGTGAAGGTGAGAGGGTAAGCAAATAAAAAAAAATGAATTTTCGTCAAAGTTTGACATTTTGGGATAAAATACAGCCTGAGCTAAAATAATCTGGTATTTATGGACTAGTACCATACAAGGTACCACATGACCATGATAGTAAGGTGTATAAGGTGTGTTAAAAGTAAGTAGTATTTTAAGTAATTTGAGATAATTCCTAATTATGTGAATAATATTAAGTGGATAAGGATATTTTTGGGCCTGCCACATGGCATTAGGCCAAGCCAAGTGGCACAAATTTACATGATGAGTCATAAGGAAAGAGATGCCTTGTCTACACGTATAAAACTCTTGGATAGTTACCCTTGATTGGACTCTTTATTGATAACATACTTGGAAAATATGAATAAAGTTATGACATGCTTGCTATTTAAGATATAGACCAGCAACATTAAGGCATCTTTAAAATGTCAAGTTGAAGATGGTCATATTCACAAAGTTCAAAGAAGCTTCAGCAAAATCATTCATAAAACTTAGATGTTAGTAATGTGATTTTGCTACAAAAATCATACGAGACTATGTAATGCTATAGTAGCAGGATTTTTCAATTCTAAGGGAGTACAATGCAATCTTTCTCAAAGGATATCATACGAATTTTTCCCTACTTCGATCCGCCATTACATGTTTTGTCGCAATCAACGTGTGTTAGAGGGATTGTCATGAAAATTGGCTCAGGTATGTTAAGGAGATCCCTTCTTTCTTTTTGGCATGATCCAAATAATACAAATGGAACGAGCAAAATATGCAACTTTCATAAATGCCTCTATTCATAGAAATACTAGGGTGTCTATATTATTGATTCCCCATGTGAATTATTCTGTTCATGGGTCTCAGTAAAATACGTATTTGATAAAGCTTATCCGAAAGGCATATTGATTTTTATGATATTCCAAGAAATCTTATTAACGTATTTCTTTGGCATTTCATGAATTTATACATGTACATTGACCCATGACCAGATGGTGTTATATATGCATATATTATATGTATATGGTATACGGGAAAAGGTTACGGCGTTATATATGCACCACCACCTGATTAACTGGTATACGTTGATGATTTTCCCACAGTGGCCGAAATGATATGATGGGCTGCCCTCAGAGGCTTGATGATGTTATGAACGCATATACCTATGCATGGTATGGCATTTATACGCATATGCATGACATTATAAATATAAAATATTTATAAAGCTATTTAGACATACATGTTGAGTATTAAACTCCATGTTTCTCTCATGTTTATTATTTACTGATTTTCATTTCTTACATACTCAGTACACTATTTGTATTGATGTCCCTTTGCCGGGGGACACTGTGTTTCATGCCCACAGGTCCCGATAGACAGGTCAAGAGTCCTCCAAGTAGGCTATCAGCTTAGCAGAAGGTGTTGGTGCGCTCCATTTGCTCCGGAATTACTTGTTTGGTTAGTATGATTTAGACGTGTATTGTTTGGTATGTCGGGGATTTTTCCCAACCTTTATGACAATTATGTATTATTAGAGTCTTGTAGATAGACGTCATGTTAGTAAAAGATTTTATTCCCTTGTCGGCCTATGTTCAGTGTACGAGTGGTTATTTTGGTCTTTTATGCACGTATGTCTTATGTATAATTTGGTATTACATGTTGTATTCTACTTATCTCAGCAGCCTCTCCGGCTCAGTTATCTATGATAGTATGATACGAAAGGATACGTCATGTTGGTACTCGGTTGAGTAAGGTACCGGGTGCCCGTCGCGGCCCATCGATTTGGGTCATGACAAAAATGCAATAATCGACTATCTCGAGCATAGGAAGTTTCCCGAAGACCCTAAAGCATCACCACTGTTATACATCAAAGATACACGTTATAGCTTCAAGAAAGGCCAATTGCATAGAAAATCCTTCCAAGGACCGTTGGCCCGATGCTTAGGAGCATCTGAAGCTAACTATGTCATGAGAGAGGTCCATGAAGGGATATGCAGCAACAACTCAGGCGTAGATTCTTTGGTTCTGAAATTAGTTCGGGCAGGATATTATTGGCCTCGCATGGAACAAGACGCGGAAGACTTCGTACAAAAATGCGATAAGTGTCAATGCTACGCGCCACTAGTACATCAACCTGCAAAACACTTACATTTGGTTCTGTCCCCATGGCCGTTCATGAAACGAGAGATGGATATCGTCGGACTGCTACCACTAGCTCCTGGAAAGGTAAGCTTTATTTTTATTTTTACTTACTATTTTTATAAATGGGTGCAAGAAGGTGCTTATCAGAAGATCGGAGAAAGCGAAGTGGTCGATTTCCTATGGGAAAGTACAATTTTCAGGTTCGTAATACACAAATAGATAGAATGCGACAACGGGCCACAATTGATCGGTGCAAAAGTTACGAAGTTCCTCGAAGATTTGAAAATAAAGAGGATCGCATTGTCACCCTATCATCCAAGTGCAAATGGTAAAGCAGAGTGAACAAACAAGGTGATTATTCAAAACCTCAAGAAAAGGTTGAAAGCGGCAAAAGGAAAATGGCCCGAAGAATTACCCGAATTTCTATGGGCCTATCGAACAACGGCTAAGTCGAGCACAAGAGAGACCCCTTTTTCCCTTATGTAAGGAGCAGATGCTCTAATCCTAGTGGGAGTAAGGGAATCCACCTTGAGATATTTCTAGGAAGATGGATAATCGAACAACGAAGCAATTCTAATCAACTTGGAGCTGCTCGAGGAACGTAAGGACTTGGCGCGTGTAAGAATAACAGTTCAAAAGCAGAGAATATAACGATATTATAATCGAAGGGCCAATTTTCCATTATTTCAAAGGGAGATTTGGTTCTAAGGAAAGTAACTCAAAATACCTGGGAGCTCAACGCGATTTCAGCTATCACTGGGAAAGGTTCGTACGAATTGGAGAACCAGAATGAAGATAAGTTGCCTAGCAACTAGAATGTGGCACACCTCAAAAGATATTATTGCTGGAGGACATTATCCGAGTAGAAAGTATGTGCTGCACTCTATTTTCCTTCGTTCAGTTTTTGTCCCAACTGGGTTTTTCTGACATGGTTTTTAATGAGGCAATGATAGAAAGCATACTACTAAGACAACAACAATAAGACCTCTGATAGCAAGGCAAACAAACAAGTTTCCGCTCGGGGATAGTTAGATAATCTTTGGATACTTGGAAGTTAAGTTTGCTATCAGACAAAGGTTACCCGACCATTCACGAGAATAAACCACTAGAGAATTGTTATATAATCCTTGTATCGATAGCATGGATTCCTAAGGGGAAGTAAGGTGTGTTGCCGAGTTAAGGATTGTCTAACAATTCTTTCGTGGGATCTTTGAAGGTGCAAGACTTACAGTGTTACAATTCACATCTTTGCTTTAGAACCCTAGGGGAAATGATGTGAGGATACGACAACACTGACTGCCACGCCAACAGGGGAACAAAAATCTGGAAATAAAATGCATCATCAGGACCGAGGATTGCGCCATCCAGCCACGTAGAAACAAGTTGTACAAGATAGCCACAAGTAATGGCAATTTCTTTTCAGCATAGCAAATGTTTATGTACTTTTGAAAATATAAGGAATTAAATGAAATGAAATCATTTTTTTTATCTTGTTTCTTGCTTGAACAATGAATTAACTTTGTCATTTGAAAGTTAAACAAGTACTTCAAATGTTAGTGCTGTAATGAGCAAGAGACGTCCTCTTCAAGAGCACCGTAAACATAAGAGGATCCTCTCTTATGAAATCCCTCATGTTGAAGGGTTTGCTTTAGAAGAATTTGTGCTCGGAATCAAAATGCCTTCGGGGAAAATGCACCCAAAGACGTATAAGAAAGGACGAAAGAAGTAAAATTGCACAAATACTTATAGAAATCCTCATGTAAAAGAGATAATGATCGGAACCAAAGTACTTCAAGGAGAGTGCATTCGAGACTTTACATAGCAAGCGTTAAATGAAATGTGCACAAAATTCTAAAGCAAATACAAAGGTCAAAGACTTGCATGGATATTCAAACGAAAGTAAGATGAAAGTATGACTCAAACAATACTTGAGTAGAAAAATGTATTTCTTCACAAGAACATGCCAAAAGGTACAAAATGAGAAAAAGAAAAGAAAAGCTAAGTTGCAGCATCTCGGAACCAGGAGGAAGAGAATTGTTTGCATCCCTGGGAGAAGCAGGTGGGCTCATTGATGGCTCAACATTTTCCCCAGTTTGGACTTTAGCATCATCATCCTCCGATTCCTCTCCAGTGCCAGAAAACTCGAAACCGGAACCAGAAGGACCAGAAGAATCAAACTACGCCAGGAGTCCATTTTTAGCAGCCAACTCAGGCTCTCGAGCCCTAGCAATTTCAGCATCAAAGTCAAGGATGCATGCTTTGGACTCTTCCAAGGTTTTTCTCCTCATGACGTACATGGCGTAAGTTTTTCAACAATGAGGGAAGCCGCTCGATGCTTGAGTTTTTCTTTGAGTTGAGTTACCTCATCGGAGAGGCTTTTTCGGTTGGACCTAACAGATTGGAGGCTAATATCAAGGTCGCGGACAATTGAACTAAAGAACTTATTGTGCTGAATAGTTTTTCTGTACTTGTCTTCCAACTGGGCACACTTCGCCACCATAGCATCAAGCTCTTCTATTTTGGAGTTCAAGGTTGCTTCTAATTCAGTCACAATTCCGGTAGTAGTAGCCTCGTGCTGTGTTGCTCCAAGAATGGCGTCCTGTACTTCAACCCATTTGGCCTTGGCTTCTTCAAATATAACCCTCAGCGGGCCAATCTCATGTCTAAGAGTTACCACCTCTTACTCGCTCTGCTGCAAACTAGTTCTCAAAATAACGACCTCAGTGGCTTTGGTTTCCAGTTCCGAGAGGCGAAGAACCATCTGGTGTCGTTCCGCCAAGATTTGATTCCATTCATAAGTAAGCTCCTGTTTCTCGTGAATCAACCTCTAAAGGCCCCCGGAAGCAAGAAAGTGGGCCTGCAAAACAAGAGAAGTAAAACTTAGAATACATTCATGCAAAAGTCAAAGAAATAACAAAGGAAGAAAGGAACGCACCGCTACGACGTTTTGCATGACATTGTTAAACAAACACTCTCGAGAGAGTGCTTGGATCTTTTCCCAGTCTTTCTCTAAAGCCAAAGGCTTCAGATAATTAGTAAGCTCCACTTGTCGGGAAAGCTATTTAAAGTCGGTAGAGACCCAAAGGGTAACATTCCTCCTCCTCTGTGGATCTTCACAAGGGGCAACCTAATTTTTCCCCAAATTCACATGAACCGAGGAGTGAGGAAGAGGAATACCCTCTCTGTCATCGGATGCGGCCGGCAGAGGTGATATAGTAGTTGTAGGTGGAGGAATGGATGAAGATGGAAATGATGTAGCAGTTGTTGGTGATGGTGAAAGTGAAGATGAAGCTGATGTAGTTGAGGGATGAGAGGCAAAAACATCAAATGCAGTGCTGGTGGTAGGTGCTCGCCAACCAAAGATGGTAGGGATCCGGTACTCAGCCCCGCAGTATCGGACACAGCAACTGGGGTTCGAAAGTTGGCATTATCTACCAAGTCAAACTCTCCCCAAAGTGCCGAGACATCATACTCGGTTGGTGTAACTGCCTCAACAGGTCGATCATCATGTTGAGACGACGAGGATCGTCGCCTTCTATGTAGGGAAGCTCCCTCATCACTAGCATCTTCATATTAATCAATCATCATGGTGTCTATGACCGGCCCGGAAGGAGGACCAGTCACCATCGCCATCGGAGATGAATCGGTGGAATTAGTCTTTGCCCTCTTATTCTTTTAATCGTCCGCAGAGGAACGTCTTCTCTTTGGTTGTTTATTCTCCGGCCGGGGACTCCTTAAAGAACTTTCGCACCCGAAGCAGGCCTGGAGATACCTATTCGAGTAAGTGCCTTGTGAAGCTGCCTCGCTGCATCAACAAGATCAGCCAAGACTTTCTTCCTGGGGGACATCAACCAAGTGCACAGGAAGACCTAATTTCATGAAAAAGTCAGAAGGGTTCAATCAATTTCTTCACATAAAAAATGAAGTCAAGGTAAGTTAAAATTACCATGATTTTTTGCCTTCCACCCGTACTTAAGGGCCAGTTCTTTCCACAGGCAAGTCTTAGATGTCGTAACGTCCAAGATCTCTTGAACCGTACCGTTCCAAGACTTCCACCACCAATAGGGTCCATCGAGTTGCTGAAACATACGAAGGATGAAGAATCAATATGGGTATGGACAAATATTTAGTGAAAGAAAATATACTAAATAGAGGTCTTACGAGTACGGCTACAAGCGGCCGGAAAGGATGATTCCATTAACGAAATGATATTATTAGTGGCAACTGCAACAAACCGTTTCGTCCACCCATGGCCGTTATCGTAATCCATGATAGTCAACAAAGCATGGTGGCCACGTTTGCAGAGTTTTATCATACCCCTCCCCCCCCCACCCCCCCGAAAAATCTTGGGGGAGTAAAGGTTCATCATACGAGCTAATGATAGCTCCTCTCCAGTTTCATGGAACATGCGTTGAAGGCAGGAAATCGTCCTCCATACTGAAAGGCTTACCTGTGCCACACACACTTGATAGCGAAGGTAAAATTCCGCAATCACGAAATCAAGCTCTTCGCTCAAATAAAACACACCCAAAGTAAAGGCATACGTGAAAAAAACTTTGTAAAACTTTCCCTGGGAAGGGTCACTCGCTCCGATAGATCAGGAGAAATGATGTCCAACTCATGGCAGCGGCAGTCTTCCTTCACAATAGGAATACTGGAATGACAGATGGAAGAAGGATACCTACTAACAACCCATGTACAAGGGTTAGAAGTAGGGAATTTCTCTTCAAAATCCTTTTTGGTGCTTAATATTCTGGGGATGATGGAACACACTGTTAGAGGAGGAGATTCCTCGGCCTTGTTCTTGTTATTTGAAGAACCAACACATTTGGAAGAAGAAGCCATTGATAAGAAGTAGGAAAAGGTTTTTTTTTTAAGAGAGTTATAGAAAAGTTGGAAAACAACGATGCAAATCAAAAGCTCAAGAAATTATGAAGGCATAGGAGAATGATGATGCATATAAGCAAAATATTGGTGGTAAAATTCACGGCCATGATTACCTCGGTAATCGGCAATAGCTGTGCTGAATCGTGGGATGACGCGCGTTCGGGGCATTAAATGCGGAGAGACATAGATCTAATCAACCGCCAGAAGTTTTTAGAAGAAGTTATAATAATTCCCGCCAAAAGAATGTTTTTACCAACTTCCCGGTAACATAAAGTTATGTCACCAGAAAGCAGAGGGACTATCTGTATAGGGTAAAATACGACATGACATATGATCATCTTAAGGAAGGACACGTGGAACCCAAGACGAGGATGGCCACCGAACACAGCTATTCAGCTTGTCACCGGAAGGAATAACGATCATAAAGTGTATTAAATGCTTTACGCCCGGTAGCATTTAACAAAGTTCTACAACATTAAGGGCGACAGTCCATTACAAGAAATTTGGCATTTATATCCACCGTTACATTTTCATCAATGACCCTCATATTTGACATTAAAGAAGGGCATGATCCTAGGACCTCCTTCCCTAGACATATCTATAATAAGAGAGCTCAGTTATCATTGTAGAGGACACGAATTCTCTCGCTAACTTACACTACATTTTATACATAACTTAAAAAAATTTACTTTCTTGATTTTTGATTTCATCATTACTGTGCATGGAAACCTTGTTCCCGGATTCACCAACTCTGTTGTTTCTTCTGCATTTGAAGGCTTATTATATATTTCTTCAGTTATTTCTTTATGTTAGGATCAAATTAATTCACTAATTTGGAAATCATGTATAAATTAGACTGTACAGTTTTACGGGTAAACAAACACGTTTGAAAGAAGAAGCCATTGAATAAGTAGGAACAAGGTTTTTTATTTGAAGAAAGGTAGTGAAAACTCGGAAAACAACGATGCAAATAAAAAACTCAAGAAATTATGAAGGCATAGGAGAAGGATAATGCGTATAAGTAAAATTTTGGTGGCTAAATTCATGGCAATGATTACCTCGATAATCGGCAAAAGTTGTGTTGAATCGTGGGAAGACGCGTGTCCGGAGCATTAAATGCGGAGAGACGTGCATCTAATCAACTATTAGAAGTTTTCAGAGAGTTATAGTAATTCCTGCCAAAAGAGTGTTTCTATCAACTTTCCGGTAACACAAAGTTATGTCACCAGAAAGAAGGGGGACTATTTGTATAGGGTAAAATACGACATGACAGGTGGTTATCTAAAGGAAGGACACGTGGAACCCAAGACGGAGATGACCACCGAACACAACTATTCCACTTGTCACCGGAAGAACACCGATCATAAAGGTGTATTAAATGCTTTGCACCAATTTAATAAAGAATATTCTGCAGCATTAAGGGCGACGGCCCATAACAAGAAATTTGGCATTTATGTCCACCGTTACTTCTTCACCAATGACCATCATACTTGACATTAAAGAAGGGCATGATCTTAGGACCTCCTTCTCTAGACATAACTATAAATAGAAAACTCAGTTATCATCGTAGAGGAATGAATTCTCTGGCTAACTTACACTACGTTCTATATAGAACTTAAATACAATTTTACTTTTTTGCTCTTTGATTTCAACATTATTGTGCCCGGAAACCTTGTTCCCGGATTCATCAGCTCTGCTGTTTCTTCTACAAACTAAGACTAAGTATTATATATTTCTTCATTATTTCTTTATTTAGAATCAAATTAATTTACTTATGTAAAAATTATGTATAAATTCAACTGTACCGTTTTACAGGTAAACAATTGGTTACGCTGTCACTGTACTAAAGTGTTTTTAAATTGCAATAAAACAATTCAACTGCAGGGTTACACTCTACAAAAGTGCATATATATCCTGGACACTTCGGACTAAGATTTTCCATTTTCGCTGCAAACACAACAATACCAATATCATAGAAGAAACATTACCAATCGGAAAAAAACTTGTTCTTGTAAAAGCGTCAACGCGCAACCTATGATCATATTTCAATTTCTCCTGGAGTTAGAATATGATGATTTTTCTCTTTAATCTGTAGTTTAATCTTGACCGAGATGGCTACTTTGACTGGATCAAAGAGGAGATTTCATGAAAATTACAAAAGAAATAGTATTATTACAACAATAACAACATACCAAGTAAAATCCCACTGGTGAGGTCTGGGGAGAGTAGAGTGTACGCAGACCTTACTCCTACCCCGAAAAGGATAAAGAGGCTGTTTCCTGGAGACACTCGGCTCAACAAGAGAGACAATATTATTATAAAAGAAACAAAAGAAAAAGCATGTAACAACAAAAGATGCCAGAAAAAAATAACAAGGAATAAGTGAAAGGGCAATAACACAAAACTATGCAAAACAACAATGTGAACACAACCTAAACCGCTAACAAACCTAAACAAAACTCTATCAGACTATCCGGTACAAAGAGGGAAGAACAGACGACTACCCCCTAACCTACTACTCTAATGTTCGACCTCTACATGTTCCTATTAAGAGTCATGTCCTCGAAAATCTGAAGTCGCGTCATGTCCTGCCTGATCACCTCGCCCCAATACTTCTTAGGTCGCCCTCTGCCTCTTCTCGTACCTGTCAAAGTCAACCGCTTACCTCTCCTAACCGATGCATCTAGGCTTCTCCTTCGCACATGTTCGAACCATCTAAGCCGCGCTTCCTGCATCTTGTCGTCCACGGGAGCCACTTCCACCCTCTCCCGAATATCTTCATTCTGAATCTTATCCAACCTAGTGTGCCCACACATCCATCTCAACATCCTCGTTAAAGAAATAGTATTATTATTTTAGGCAATTCAATCCGTATGTAAATTGCCTCTACTATTAATTAATTATCTTTATAGTAAATAGCAAAAGGTAATCCACTTGGAGAACGTAAAAGCAATATCAATGCCAAAGCCACGAAGATAGAGATTCATTCATGAAAGCTGTTACCACTAGCTAAAGAGCAGAAGAATGCTTTTTCCTGGAAAAAAGAAGAGAATCTATAAGCTAAAGTTCAGAAGTAGTAGTCTAAAGTCACTTTGCAATTTATCAGATAAGATAAAAGCTTCTATTTCAATCTCATCCCAATCAAGTGCATGAGAAAGTAAATATGCACTTTTAACATTTTGATACCTGAAGTTTCACATGTGCCTTTCTTTCTCCCAATTATTAAAGTCCTTAACGGATAAACCCTTTTATCTTTTTCTTATGGATAAATGCTCATTTTTCTTTTCCAACTTTGACATACTTTTGTTAGGATTCTGTAGATACGATTGGTTCAATTGAATTACTTTCGTCAAACACTTATAGATTGTCTAATAGAGGTGAGAAATTAAAATGTTTGTACACATATATAAATTGTTTTATCGCTTTAAATAAGAATTAAAACTTCTAGTGTAGCGTCAATGATTGAACAACAAAAGATATTAATTGTCTTGGCCAATTCTAGCATTTGTTTGAATATGCTTGTTTGAACTTTTGACCCACCCACTAAATACCATCACTTTTCAAGTATTGAAAATTAAGCCGAGCTTAAGCCTTAACGTTAGGTGAAGAATAAATTCTTCAATGCGACCACGCTGCCAAACAGTGTGTTTTCTTAGAATATAGGCTTAAGAATGAAAGAAAGGAGTTATATTTTATTAACGAAGAATGAACTTTATATAGAGAAAAATTACAACAGAAAGATAAAATAATATATTAGCCTAATAGAAAGTCTTATAATAAAGGCTAAGAGAAAGATACAAAAGGATACAAAAAAAATTCCAATAAAATAGAGAAACAGTTGAAACAAGATCAAGAATCTTTTATATGCTTTCGCGAGGTGAGGAGTGATTATCAACAAGACCCAACGTGGATAAGTATATGAAAAAATAAAACAACGCAGGGTCTTCGTAAGAATATCTACAACTTGATATGCAACATAAAGATGATGGACCTCAAGATACTTAGACTGCGTGAGCTGACGAACAAACTGACAATTGATCTCAACCATTATTTTAAAAGGCGTGGGCGTAAGGCAAGATATTTTATATATGCCTCAGCGAGGCGTAGGCCCTGAGACACGAGGTGTAAATCTCATAGGTATTTAATTTTTTATTTTTTATTAAACAATATAATTACATTAAATATTTATAAACAAATAAAATTGCATCAAAAATAAAGAAAACTATATATATGTGTGTGTGTGTGCGCGCGCGCACGCACGCTTCATCCCCACCAAAAAGGCAAAACCATCTATTATACGCTACTTAGAAGCTCAAGTAACTTGAGCCGAAAAGAACAAAGTTTTCTAATACACGGAGGAACAAAAAGGATGACTAACCTACAATTTGAACTTTGAACCTGCTGCTATGAAGGAGAATGGAGTTTTCTTTTTATTTATAAAAAATTGAATATTCATTGTGTTGGTCCCAAACGCACACGCAAGTATACGTGGTCGTAGCAAGTATTATAATGTTAAATCTAATGTCGAACCCACAGGGACTTGCGTAAACTACTTGCTGAATCACTCTAATTGTTATTTAATTGAGCCAAAATAAAATCTAGGAATGTAACTGATTTATACTATGATTCTATGAACTAACTAATTCTTAAGTAACGGGAGTATTGTTTTGTGTATTCAGTAGAGACAAATATTCCAGGGTTGTGATCAATTCACCACTCATATTGCATTCTAATTAACTCTCCCTTTCATATAATTCACTCATGGTTGCTAATTAATCGATAATTGCTCTCATAGCCTTCTCCCGAAGCACTACTCGCCTATTCTCAATAGATTAACGCCTATATTCCTATGAAATTAATCTATTAGAACGCACTAAGATTACGATGTTTAATTAAGCACGGTGACTAGGTATATTCCTATCCTAACCACAAATCCGCTCCCCTGAAGGGTTAAGATCGTGCTCTCTTCAATTCTTCTCTAATCTATATACGGTTTTCCCAAGCATAACATAGATAGTATATAGAACCTAACTGCTAGCCAAACAATTAAGCAATTAAACACAGAATTGAAGAAACAACCATATATTGAGTGAACTATAATCAAGATTAAATTAATGTCGAATAACAATATTCATGGCTAAACCACAACCCCAGAACAATGTGTGTTTAGCCACTCATGCTAAAATCAAACAATCGCATAAGTCTTGCATAAATTGAAAATACTAGAATAAGATGAAGAAAACTGAGAAATCCTTCGCTTCCTAATGATCTTGTGTGTATCTTCTCTCCAAAAATGGCATCCCCCCGCTCAAAGTTGTATTTTTGGGTCTATTTATATGTTTGGGACAAACCCTAAACGTGTAGGAGACTTCTATTCATATCGGGAACCACTTAAAACCTTCTAAACTCGGATTGGACCGGACCAAAGACCCCAGGCGTTAAGCCCCAAATGCCCAACTATAGCCTGGGCAGGCCTGGCATTAGGGCTCTAACACCCCCAAACGCCTGGTCATGCCAGGCTTTATAGCCCAAACGCCCAGCTATAGCCTGGTATGACCAGGCTTTACAGCTCAAACGCCCAGCTATAGCTCGGGTCACTCCTTTCCGACTCTTGAGCGTATTTTTGACGTTTATGCATTCATTTAGCTCGGCTTCCATATCCAATTCATCTACACATGAAATAGACTCCATTATGCACATATGATGTGTATTTTTATCACAAATGCACATAAAATGTAAGGTACATAATGCTTAAAACCATGAATTCTAGCCAGGCATCACATTGATTTTGGGAGATATTAGGGGACTAGCGGACAAGATAAAGAATTGGGGAAGGTCACGAATTGGGACTTCAATCAATAAAAAGATCTTGACTTTAAAATTTAATATATTTCATTTCCTTTTTAAAATTTTTGAGTAATTACCAGCTGAATTTTGAGAAATTGGGTATTATATGAAGGACTTATTCAACAAATTTTGTTTTAATTTGAAAAAATCTATGGGGCTTACGCCTCACTAAAACAATGCGCATCCAACGCCCAGGCGTACGCCCCGAATTGCTGGGTGTCCGCCTCTTGACACTTTCACTCCACACCATCGCCCCGGGGCTCGCCCCGAAAATGCCTTTTAAAACACTGATCTCAACATGTCTTATTAGGATCAAAATAATCAGGTTCCATGTGGAAACTAGTAAATCAAACCGTGAACGACAATAAATCAAACAACAAACGAGAAATATACCAAAAAAGACAAACATATAACGTGGTTCAATCAATTTAACCAGCATCAGATGATACTCATGGAATTTTTATATTTAACCAGTAATGATTTTCTCTATCTAGAATGAAATCTCTCAGCCATTGCTGAACATGACGAGGAAGTCAAAGATTGGAGGGGGTGGGCAGCACATGCAAGGGGAAAATTCGAGCAAGACGAATGGAGTAAGAGAAATTCCACAAACAGTGAATTCTAAAAAATCTCAAAGCATCAATCTTTTGCAAGGGATACTACTACTAGATCTTAGTCAATCAACCACTGATGGAGAGGGACTAGGGATTCGACCGGCAATTAACAGAAATGGCGACGGGAAGCAGGTAGAAGGGCGCAAATCATGGGCAGACATGATCGAAGATGATGAGAAGACAATTGGAAAGGGGAACACAGAGGAAAATAAATGCGTAAGCCCTAAATCATGGAGCAAAATTGTTGTAAATACAATTGCAGAGGGATTAGACCTTACTCCTCATGCACATGGCAAACTCAATGTGAAAATCACTTTGGAGGATATCAAGGAGGAAATTGAGTACTGGAATTTGGCAGTAGTCTGATTTGTGGTCGGTTCCACTCCACCACAAGCTGTTATGACTCGGTACTACCAAAGGATATGGGAATCACTAGGAATAAATAAAATAGCGCAAAGCAATAGAGGTGCGTTCATGGTAAGAATTCATAGTATTGAAAGTAGGATCAAGGTGATTGAGGACGGAGTCTAGATGTTTGGCAGAAGGCCAGTAGTGGGAAACCATGGAGCCCTGACATGGATATGAAAAAAGAGACAGTTGAGCTAATCCCATTGTGGGTTAGGTTCAATGGATTGGATATTAAATACTGGGGACAAGTTGATCTAACAAAATTAGCAGGATTAGCGGGTAAACCACTGAAAGTTGATCGAGCAACTACACAGAAGGAAAGACTAACATTTTCCTGAGTGTTTGTTGAGGTAAAACCACAACAGAAATACCCAAATACCATTATGTTTGAGGATGAGCGAGGAAGAATTATTTAACAAGATGTGTTCTATTAATGGAAACCTATTCTATGTAGGAAATGCAAAACTTTTGGTCATGAAATGCAAGAATGCAGGAATTTCCTAAAGGAAGAAAAGGAGAAGTTAGTAAGCCAACAAGTACAACAGGATACAACTGGAACAAGGGTGTAGAAACAAGGGGAAACACAGACTAAAGCTCCACAGCAGGAGAATGGACAAGGCCAAAAACAACAAATAGGAATACAAAGGAACAATGGAAGTATAGGGCATGAGGGTAATCAAGCATGCTTTTCCCACACTGCTATCCCCTGTCGAAGTGCTCAAGGGATTCGTGCTTGAATGTCTAGTGCTAGGAATGAGTTGAGCCAAGATAACAAGCCAGGGACGGGAAAAGCAGGGGATGAAATACACAAGGGGATCACTATTCGAACAGGGAACTCATTTGCAACACTGGGAGATCAATAACAGGAGGATGAAGTAACAAAAATAGGAACTATTGCAGGGGACAAGAGCCAAACAAGGGAAGGGTACGAAATGGCCCTAGGAAAGGGGCAGGATGGGGGCAAACCCCACCCAAATGGATAGAATTGGGTTCTAGAATGACAGGGAATTGAATAAACCACATAAACAGAAGGAAATAAATCTGTTTATGAACAATCAAAGAGTTGGTTTATTCGGTCTCCTGGAAACTAAGATTAAGAGGAGTAAAGCAAAACAAGTTGCTCATAATCTTTGCAATGTTGGTCCTTTACTACAAACTTGGCACAACATCCAGGTGGAAGAATATGGATTGTGTGAAAATCGTTAGTATATGATGTTAATATAACAATTATTACTGAGCAACCAATACACTGGATAGTCTAGCACAGAGGAACAGGGAGAAAATTTAATGTCACAGTAACATATGGATTCAATAATCAGAGTGTGAGGAGGTAGTTATGGGAAAATATCAAGAGCATACATCAAATGGTGAATGGTCCTTGGGCACTAATGGGAGATTTCAACAGTATTCTGAATACAGAGGAAAGAGTGGGAAGTCCAGTTACCATGGAAGAGATTAGGGAATTCAAAAACTGTGTGGAGGATTGTTCTATGCAAGACTTGAGGTCCTCAGGCGCATACTACACATGGAGTAATACTCAATCAGGAGATAACAGGGTAATGAGAAAAATAGACAGAGTGCTTGTCAATTATGATTGGATGACAAGCTTGTCTGCATCTGATGTTCATTATATGAATCCATGACTGTATAACCACTCCCTTGGAATTATCAACTGGGAGGGGGTGTACAAAAGGGGAGCAGAAGCTTCAAATATTTCAACATGTGGAGCATGGCTTGGGATTTTAAAGCAAGGATAAAAGAATGATGGAAGACAAGTAAACAAGGGACAAAAATGTACCAGCTGGTGGGGAAATTACATAGGATCAAGAGTACTCTCTAGGGAATCAACAAAGATAGATTCAACAATGTTGAAAAGAAAGCAGATGAAGCATTAGAACTTTTTCAGAACCGTCAAGGTAGAGTTCAGGAGGATCCTCATAATGCAACACTCATCAAGGAAGAACTAAGGCTAACTGAGGAATGTAGTAAATGGAAGAAAGCAAGAGACTTATTTCTGCAACAAAGGGCTAAGGTTCAATGGCTTATACTAAGGGATCAAAACACCAAGTTCTTCCATGGAATGCTGAAAGCTCGAAGGAATAATAATAGAATTTTCCACATCAAAGATATGCATGGGATGGAAACAAGTGACCCAATGAAGATACTTGCTGCATTTATAGAGTTATACACTGAAATGTTAGGCAGGAACCTGGAGGACAGAGTCCATGTAAGTAACCAATTGATAAAGACAGGGCCTACGGTGAGTGAGGAGCAAAGGAATGGGCTAGAGGCAGATTTTACAGCAGCAGATGTGAAGCAAGCTTTATGGTCTATCTCAGGGGATAAGGCCCCAGGACCAGATGGGTTTGAAAGCAAATTCTACAAGGACTGCTGGGATATTGTGGGAAATGATGCGATAAATGACGTCTTGGAGTTCTTTAGAATAGGTAGAATGCTCAGTATAGTAAACAATACAGTGATAACACTAGTTCCCAAGAGTACACATGCCAATGCACTGGGTCATTATAGGCCAATTGCCTGTTGCAATACAATATACAAAGTAATCTCGAATATGTTGTGAAATAGACTAAATAAGGTACTCCTTGAGATAATTTCTGATAACCAAAAGTGCATTTGTGACTGGAATAAGTACAGTACACAATATTCTAATTTGAGACTTGGTAAGACTGTACAAAAGGAAGAATACTACTAGGAGTTGCCTAATAAAAGTTTAACTACGGAAGGCATATGACATTTTGGAATAGGGGTTTGTTGAAGAGATGTTGCATTCTCTTAACTTCCCTCAAAGGTTCATAAGGTGGGTTATGGCTTGTAACACCTCTACCCAATACACTGTAGCAGTGAATGGAGGAGTGTATGGAAGCATTAAAGGCAAGCATGTACTTAGACATAGAGATCCAATATCCCCACTCCTATTTGTGATTTTTATGGAATACCTATCAAGAATCATGAAATTGATAACTAATCAAAGAGGGTTCCAATATCATACAAAATGTAGGGGCCTCAAGTTGAACCATATTTTCTTTGCAAATGATGTTCTATTTGTCACGCCCCGAACCTGGAGGCGGGATCGGCACCCGATGCCTCACCTATCCTTGCGTACCAACTTGCGACTAAGGGGCTATGAACATATAATGTCATACTTTGGCCATGGGACACATTGAAAGACAATTTGTGAACACTGACTAAACATCAATATCAAGCTGGCCCGACAAGGCGGTTATAACTACTACAACTAGCAAACCAACAAAATATACATACAAAGCTTACAAGTCCAACATATTGCACTAACTAACAGGATATGTCTAAAAGCCTCTACTGATGGATGTACTGTGATCAGAACAAGGCCCCGACCTATCCATAACATATATATGCATACCCGGCAACTCTGAAGGATGTGGAGCTTGCCGATCAAGCTGAACTCGGGAAACACCTACTGAGGAGGTCTACCAGTCTATCTATCTGAACCTGCACGCATGAAATGCAGCGTTCCTGGCAAAAGGGACGTCAATACGAAATAATGTACCGAGTATTGAGGCAACAGAATAACTGAAGGCTGAAACTGAACTAATAATATAATAATTGAAAGTAACTGGGAATCAAAGATAATCTGAAGATATGCGTACCTGCTGATACTGACTCAACTCTCTCAATATAGTAACTAAATTACCTCAAATTACTTAAAATACTACTCACTTTTAACGCACCTTATACACCTTACTATCATGGCCATGTGGTACCTTGTATGGTATTAGTCCAGAAATACCGGTTATTTTAGCTCGGGCCGTATTTTATCCCAAAATGCCAAACTTCGACGAAATTCATTTTCTTCCATTTGCTTACCCTCTCACCTTTACGAATTTACTCATCACTTGTTTTTTTTTTTTTTGCAAATCCACTAGGCATTGTGCCCAGGGTATATTTTCATAAAAGAACAAAGGGTACAAGAAGGGAGGGGGACACAAACCTTACCTCCATACAAAAGAGGGCATTTGACTCTCAAAGTATTGCCAAAATGACCCTTAACTCTATGATGGGCTAGACCTTTAGAAGGAGGCCAAGATTCCAGCCTTGGGTATACAAAAGTCAGTGTGAAGTAACTTAGGTCGACTATACAAATGACTAGCATTCCTAAATCTACTGAAAACATGAAACTGGAAAACAATTCCCAAAAATAACCTATTTTACAAAAGTTACTAATGGAAAGATTTCCTATGAAGGCTAGATAAAAACAAGTGGAAAGTGAAAATGCTATCTTCAATTTTGCTTTGACAATGAGAGCAATGAATGCAATGTTGAAGATAGTTGTCAAAAAGTTCCAGAGACTGAGATGAGAGTACTGGATCTGCCTTGTGTGAGTGACAGAAGAAAGAGAGCACTACTCTTTGTCTTTTTCTGCATGGAGGACTGCTGATTGTTGAGGGCACTAGATTGGTCCAGATCTGAGAGGAGTTCTAGGCTGGATGGCCTTTTGTAGTGATCTGGGAGTACGTGAACTGGTATATTTCAACTTCTGAGGCAGCTTCTGAACAATTAGTTCTCCACCTTGGATGAAAACCACACATTGAGCTTGATGTAGTTGACCATGTTTATGAAGTAAACCTACACAGTGAAACAAACCGTTAGCAAAAACAAATAGTCCGACTCCCAGGTTCTTGTGTGTTGTGGGATAAAGGACTGTTTCATTGATGAAGATGGATGATTCTGTGAGTAGGTTCCTGTGAGATAGGACTGCACAGTATGGATTCTTGTGACTATGGGATCAGATGGTCTAGCTTTGAGTTGAAGGGTTCCATGGTAAGATGGTGGAAAATGAGAGAAAGGGAGGGGAAAAGAACAGGTGAAGTTGGTTAATGGTGTGGGATTGGTATTTACAAGCTCTTGTGGGTGTTGGGACAGAGTAACAGGGGCTGGAAACTGATAATGGATGTAACTGTTGGCTGTGACTGTTGGTTGAACATGTGAGAGGGTTTTGAGAGAACATTGGTTTTTAGGAAAGGTGTGAATGGGGGGAAGATAGACAAAGGTCCATAGATGTTGGAAAGAAGGAAAGGTAGATTGAAAAGATGCAACTGGGTTTGTTGCAGGAAAAGCAAGAGGCTGTATGGACCCTTGTCTTCTACTGTCATTCCATTGAAGACTAGCCTGATCCAATTGATACTTATCCAGGAGAAGATTTCCAAAGGAGCAATCTGCACTCTCTGGATAGTTGTCAACTGAATGGCCTTAGAGATGATGATCCCTGCAAAAAAGAAAACAAGGTTAGGTAAAGCCTTAGCAATTCTGTTCATCTTTGTGACTCTATTTTTTCTAGGATGATGCTAGTTGCTTTGGTGAGGGGAAGGAGTATGGAAATGTGTGTCATCCCATGATTGCTGATGGTTGTTAGATAGATCTATGAGTGTTGATTGGATGTTAGGAAGAGTTATGTTGAATTTGAAATGAGGGTACAAGCCAGTGTCTCCTCCTGGCAGAAGCAGGAGAAGGTCAGGATTGTGAGCAGCAGCAGGTTCAGGTATGTGAGCAACACCAGATTCTTTATTGTTATGATTTGCAACCAGGTTCTTGTGTTGACTGGTGTATTTTGGGTGTAGTCTATTGGGTGGTGCTCTGAAAATGGATTGATGTGAGGGAAACATCTGGATAGACTGGGGACTGATGCTTAGATAATGTTATGTCTGTTGTTGTGGAGAGGTCATGAAACATCTTATGTAGCTGGTAATGAATCTTCTTTTTTTTCCTTTGCAGTGTTTTGACTCCTTGTTGTAATTTCAGGAGAATGATTTGCGGTGAGTTGTCCGAGTGGCTTGTGAGGGTGATGACTGAGCGAGGCTGAGAGCCAGATTGTGAGGATAGTGATGGATCGGGCTGCACGCCGCAGTGTTATATGCATATATACATATATATTGGATCACGTTGCACGCCACAGCAATATATAGATTGGATCAGGCTGCACACTACAACGAGATATATTGCAGCGGACTGCACACTGCAATGGTATATATATTGGATCGGGCTACACGCCGCAGCGATATAGCGCTTGGGCCGATGAAGCCCCTATGGAGTCTGTACACCCCTAGTGAGCGCGGTCAACTATATATGGATCAGGTTGCACGCCGCAACGGTTATTATATGTTATATGGTACCTATTGAGCGTGAGTGCTGAGTATGAGTGCTGATTGACGAGAATTGAGTCACGAGTGACGTAGAGGCTTGCCCGAGAAGCTTTATTTGTGAGTGACATTGTGCCTGAGGGGCTTACTTTCTATGAAACCACTATTTTTGACTCTTATTTATATTTTGCCTCTAAACGATAAATGTTGAACCAATGTTTTATATGAGATTTGAAAAGGGAAAATGGAGTTTTTATGAGACTTTTGGGACGTAGATCCCAGACTTGATTATTGATTTCAACTGATATTTATTATGTGAATTTCACATGATTTTAAAAGCTTTTCACTGCACTCAAGTCCTTATTTATATTTGTTACTTACTGAGTTGGTGTAATCATGTTACTCCCTGCACCTTGTGTGGAGATCCAGGTGCCCGGATCGAGTGAGATTTGATTCTTCATCAGTGGAGCAGTTGTCAGAGATTGTGAGGTAGTTGTATGGCGTTCGTAGCCCCACCCTTCTCCTTCTCATTTGTCCGCTATTTACAGTTTTCCTAGACTTGATGTATTAAGAAAATTGCGTCACTGTTCCATTTAGTTGCTCATGGCTGTTGGCTCCACGTTTTGGGGATTTTTTTGTTCAGATGTTTTCATTTCTTATCCGCATTTGTGAAATATTTAAACGCGTAAGATTTTGATAAAATTGCATTATTTTTCTAAATGGAAAGTACCTTGTATTATGTTCAGTAAATCGGCTAGCCTAGTACCACGATAGGCGCCATCATGGCCAGTGTAAATTTGGGGAAGTGAGAAGTTGGTATCAGAGCCTATGTTACATATGACTCATCGGTCATGATCAGGTTCAGTAGAGTCTTGCAGATCAATAAAGAGACGTCTGTACTTATCTTCGAGAGGCTGCAGAACCCTTAGGAAAATTCTCACATTTCTTGAATTCTTTTTGTGTGAATCTATTGATTCTGGCGACTAAACTTCTATTATTTCATTCTCTCATAGATGGTGAGAACACGCGCTACCGGGCAGGGTGATCAGCCATCAGTGGGATCCATAAGGGGTCGAGGCCGTGGTAGAGGTAGAGGAGTAGCCTCCATAGCTACTGGGACGGTACCCATAGACCCGTCTATTGTTCAAGATCATGTCCCAGCCACAGATGCTCCAGTGGGACCAGCTCAAGCACAAGCTGTGCGTATTGTTATTTTGGGTCTTCAGGAGACCTTGGCCCAGATTCTAACTGCATGCACCAGTCTTGCTCAGGCAGTCGCTATTTCTACTTCAGTCGCTACTTCTTAGGCTGGGGGAGGCACTCATACTCCAGCTGCCCATACACTTGAGCAGGTTATTCAGGGGCTTCAGACCCCGGAGGCAGTTCCAATTCAGCCAGTTGCACAAGCCCAGGATTTTGTGATTCCAGCTATGGCTGACGACGAGCAACGCAGATTGGAGATATTTTAGAGGCTTTATCCTTCGACTTTTAAGGTTGCTGAGGGCGAGGATGCCCAGGGTTTCTTGGACAAGTGTCAGAGGATGCTTCGTACGACAGGGAAATTGTAGACCAGTGAGGTCTCATTTACTACCTTCCAGTTCTCAGGAGCTGCATTTACTTGGTGGGAGGTTTATGAGAGGCGTAGGCTCGTTGGTCCAGATCCCCTTTCTTGGCTACAGTTTTCCACTCTCTTCTTAGAGAATTATGTTCCACAATCCCGCAGAGAGGAGCTGCGTAGGCAGTTTGAGAAGTTGCGACAGGGTGATATGACGGTGTCCCAGTACGAGATAAGGTTTTCTGAGCTTGCCCGTCATGTTATTTGGTTAGTCCTTACAGAGAGAGATAGGATCAGGCGGTTTGTGGATGGCCTCTCGTATCAGCTTCGTATTCTTATGATCAGGGAGAGAGTATCAGGTGCTACTTTTGAGCAGGTTGTTGATATTACCCGAGAGATTGAGTCGGTTCGTCGCTAGGAGCGAGATGAGAGGGAGACCAAGAGGCCTCAAGGATCAGGTAGCTTTGGTGGTGTTCCTTCAGTGACTAGTTCTATCACGACAGGGGCCGTCCATTCAGGCAGGCTCAGTCAGGCCGCTCAGGTTATCATGGGGGATCCGCTGGTCGTCCTCACAGTTTTCATCAGGGGCACCCATCCTTCAGTGCTCTTCCAGCCCAGAGTTCATCTCAAGCACCATCGGTTCAGGGGTCATCCATGCCTGACTCTTCCAGAGGTTATCCAAGTGCTAGGGGTTCCCTTCAATCCCCGTCTCCAGCACCCGGGAGTTGTTACGAGTGTGGAGTGTTTGGGCATATAAGGAGGCAGTGTCCTCATTTTCTTGGGGGTCCATCTCAACAGAGGGGTCAGCCCTCGACATCAGCTCCAGTTACTTCACCACCCGCCCAGGCAGCAAGGGGTAGGGGTCAGGTAGCTAGAGGCCGCCCTAGAGGGGGAGGCCAATCCGGTGGAGGTCAGGCCCGTTTTTTTGCACTTCCAGCCCGACAAGATGCTATGACCTCAGATGCAGTGATCACATGTATTGTTTCAGTTTGTCACCGAGATTCTTCGGTCTTATTTGATCCTGGTTCCACGTATTCCTATGTTTTATCATATTTTGCCCACTTTCTGGATATGCCCCGCGAGTCCTTAGTTACATTTGTTCACGTGTCGACTCCGGTGGGTGACACCATTATTGTGGACCGAGTGTATCGGTCATGTGTTATATCTATTGGGGGTCTGGATACCTGAGTGGATCTGCTATTGCTTAGCATGGATGACTTTGATGTGATATTGGGCATGAATTGGCTATCTCCGTGTCATGTTGTTCTAGATTGTCACGGTAAGGCTGTGACCTTAGAGATGCCGGGATGCCCGACAGTCGAGTGGAGAGGTTCTATTGATTATGTGCCTAGTAGGGTGATTTCATACCTGAAGGCTCAGTGTATGGTAGAGAAAGTATGTTTGTCTTATTTGGCTTTTGTGAGGGATGTCAGTGTTGAGACTCCCACTGTTGATTCTGATCTTGTAGTCCATGAGTATCCGGACGTGTTTCCTGCTGATCTGCCAGGCATGCCGCCTGACATGGATATTTATTTTGGCATAGAGATGGAGCCGGGAACTCAGCCTATTTCTATTCCATCGTATCGTATGGAACCATCGGAGTTGAAGGAATTGAAAGAGCAGTTTCAGGAACTCCTAGAAAAGGGATTCATCTAGCCTAGTGTGTCACCTTAGGGTGCACCGATGTTGTTCGTGAAGAAGAACGATGGTTCCATGAGAATGTGTATTGAATATAGGCAACTGGACAAGGTTACAGTCAAGAATAAGTATCCTCTGCCTCGCATTGATGATTTGTTTGGCCAGCTTCAGGGAGCTAGAGCGTTCTTTAAGATTGACTTGAGATCCGAGTACCATCATCTGAAGATTCGAGATTCAAATGTTTCCAAGACGGCTTTCAGGACTCGTTATGGCCACTATGAGTTCTTGGTGATGTCTTTTGATCTGACCAATGCCCCAATAGAATTCATGCATTTGATGAACAACATATTTCAGCCATATTTGGATTCCTTTGTTATTGTGTTCATTGATAACATCCTGGTGTATTCTCGTAGCCAGGAGGAGCACGCTCAGCGTTTGAGGATTGTATTACAGAGATTGAGGGAAGAGAAGCTTTATGCAAAGTTCTCCAAGTGTGATTTTTGGCTTAGCTCAATAGCTTTCTTGGGGCACGTGGTGTCCAGCGAGGGTATTCAGGTTGATCCGAAGAAGATAGAGGCGGTGCAGAGTTGGCCCAGAACGTCCTCAGCTACAGAGATTAGGAGCTTCCTTGGTTTGGCGGGATATTATCGTCGCTTTGTGGAGGGTTTTTTTTTCTATTGCTTCACCCTTGACCAAGTTGACTCAGAAGGGTGCTATGTTCAGGTGGTCAGACGAGTGTGAGGAGAGCTTCCAAAAGCTCAAGACGGCTTTGACCTAAGCTCCAGTGTTGGTATTGCCATCAACTTCAGGTTCTTATACCGTGTATTGTGATGCCTCAAGGATAGGCATTGGTTGTGCTTTGATGCAGGAGGGTAGGGTGATTGCCTACGCCTCAAGCCAGTTGAAGACTCATGAGAAGAATTACCCGGTACATGATCTCAAGCTAGCATCCATTGTTCACGCTTTGAAGATTTGGCTTCATTATTTGTATGGTGTTCATTGTGAGGTTTTTACTGCGTCAGAGGAGATGGTTGGAAATTCTCAAGGACTCTATTATCACTATTATGTACCATCTGGGGAAGGCCAATGTGGTGGCCGATGCCTTGAGTCGTAGAGCAGAGAGTTTGGGGAGTCTAGCATATCTTCCAGCAGCTGAGAGACCATTAGCACTTGATGTTCAGGCCTTAGTGGTCCAGTTGGTGAGGTTGGATCTATCGAAGTCCCGCCGGGTATTGGCTTGTGTAGCCTCCAGGTCTTCTATTTATGACCGTATCATAGAGTGCCAGTATGATGACCCACATTTGCTCGTTCTTCAGGATAGGGTCCGGCAAGGTGATGCCAAGGATGTAGTTATTGGCGATGATGGTGTTATGAGGATGTAGGGTCGGATATGTGTGCCTAATGTAGATGGGCTTCGGGAGTTGATTCTTGAGGAGGCCCACAGCTCGTAGTATTTCATCCATCCGGGTGCCGCGAAGATGTATCAGGATCTGAGGCAGCACTATTGGTGGAGGCGGATGAAAAAGGATATTGTTGGATTTGTAGTTCGGTGTATCAACTGCCAGCTGGAAAAGAACGAGCACCAGAGACCCGGTGGATTGCATCAGAATTTGGTTATTCCTGACTGGAAGTGGGAGCGGATCACCATGGACTTTGTAGTCGGGCTCCCACTTACTTCGAGGAGGTTCCATGCTATATAGGTTATTGTGGATTGGCTGACTAAGTCCGCTCACTTCATTCCTATTGGTACTACTTATTCTTCGGAGCGGTTAGCTGAGATTTATATCAGGGAGATTGTTCGGTTGCATGGTGTTCCGGTTTCCATCATTTCTGACAGAGGTACTCAGTTCACATTGAAATTCTGGAGGTCCGTGCAGAGAGAGTTGGGTACTCAAGTTGAATTGAGAACGGCCTTTGACCCTCAGACAGATGGGTAGTCCGAGCGCACTATTCAGATACTAGAGGACGTTGCATGCTTGTGTTATTGACTTTGGGGGTTCATGGAACTAGTTTCTGCCATTAGTGGAGTTTGCATATAATAATAGTTATCAGTCGATTATTCGGATGGCTCCATATGAGCCTTTGTATGGGAGGAGGTGTAGATCTCCGGTTAGTTGGTTTGAGTCGGGTGAGGCCAGGCTCTTGGGTACGGATTTGATACAGGATGCTTTGGATAAGGTGAAGTTGATTCGGGAGCAGCTTCGCATGGCGCAGTCGAGGCAGAAGAGTTATGCGGACCGAAAGGTCCGAGATGTATCTTTCATGGCTGGGGAGAAGGTCCTGCTGAAGGTGTCACCCATGAAGGGTGTTATGCGGTTTGGGAAGAGGGGAAAGTTGAGTCCCCGGCTCATTGGGCCTTTTGAGGTGATTCAGAGGGTTGGAGAGGTGGCTTATGGAGTTGTCTTGCTACCTAGCTTGTCGAGTGTGCATCCAGTATTTCATGTTTATGTGCTTCGAAAGTATATTGGTGACGTGTCTCATGTTTTAGACTTCAGTTCGGTGCCTCTGGAGGGTGATATGTCCTATGAGGTGAAGCCAGTAGCTATTTTGGGTCGTCAAGTCAGAAGGTTGAGGTTTAAGGATATAACTTCAGTTAAAGTGTAGTGGAGAGGGCAGCCGGTGGAGGAGTCCACCTGGGAGAACGAGCGGGAAATGCGGAGCAGATATCCCCACCTATTTGAGACTCCAGGTATGTTTCTAGACCCGTTCAAGGACGAACGTTTGTTTAAGAGGGGGAGAATGTAACGACCCAGCTGGTCGTTCTGAGTTTAGCCCTGTATTTCCCATTTCTGCTTCATTCTTGTATGGTTCAGCTCTTTTGTAATGCGTTCTGTCGATTGGTTCGGGTTCGAAGTAGTTGTAGTGAGAAATGACACACTTAGTCTCTTAGGTTGGTGATTTAGTTGGAAAAGTCAACCGGAAGTTGACTTATAGGTAAATGCTCTCGGAATGTGGTTTTTGTGGCTTGGATAGCTTCACTAGGTAATTTGGGACTTAGGAGTGTGTTCGGATTGTTATTCGGAGGTCCGGAGTAGGATTAGGCTTGAATTGGCGAAATTGGATTTTTGGTAATTTTCGGTAGCCAGTGGAAAATTAGCTATCGGGGTCGGAATGGGATTCGGAAAGTTGGAACAGGTCCATAGTGTCATTTAGGACGTGTGTGCAAATTTTCAGGTCATTTGGACGTGGTTTGGGTGGTTTCGGCGTCGTTGGAAAATTTCGGAGGTATAGAAATCCTTAGGCTTGAATTTGGATTTGATTTGGTGTTTTGATGTCATTTTTAGTGTTCCGAGGGTTCGACTAGGTTGGTATATTGATATGTGACTTGTTGGTACTTTGGTTGGGGCCCCGAGGGGCTCGGGATTGATTTCAGATGATTTTGGAAGGCTGGAAGTTGGAGAAAATACAGCAAATGGCTGTTGGTGCCTTCTGGTGTGGCCGCACCTGCGGACGTGGAGCCACAGGTGCGAAAAAGTGGATCCTGGCCTGGGGGCGCAGGTGCGCAAGTTGGATTGCACCTGCGGCCCCGCAGGTGCGTGTTGAGGACCGCATATCCAGAAATTTGGCTTAAGTGAGAATCCGCACCTGCGAGGAATTTTCCGCAGGTGCGGGCATGGGGTCGCAGGTGCGAGATTGCTGGGCAGAACCTATATAAGGTTGCCTTTGCGAATTTTCACTCATTTTCTTGACCATTTTTGTCGGATTTTGGAGCTTTGAGCTGGGATTTCAAGGGGGAATCAAGTGTATTCAGTGAGGTAAGCTACATGGACCTTGTATCTTGTGTTTAGGTCGATTATTCCATTGTTTAAACATGTTTTAGTGGAGAAATTTGGAAGATTAGGGCTTGAAATTTGAAAGTATAAATTGGGGATTTGAGGGGCCATTTGGGGTCCGATTTTGATTTATTTGGTATGCATGAACTCGTGAGAGCGTATGGATTCTAGTTTTGTGATATTTGTCGGAATTCGAGACGTGGGCCCGGGGGTCGGGTTTGGCCAATTTCGGGATTTTTGATGTAAATTGGATATTTTCGAGTGGGCTTTGTCCCTTTAGCATATTTTGATGATATGAATCTGTTTTGAATAGATTCGGAGCGCGTTGAGGCCGAGTCGAGGGGCAAAAGCATCGCGGAGTAGTTTTTCATCTAGTTTGACGTAAGTAACGATTGTAAATCTTGACCCGAGGGTATAAAACCCTGGTATTTCGTATTATTTTTATAAATGAGGTGACGCGTATGGTAGGTGACGGGCGTGTGGGAGTGCACCGATAAGGATTGTGACTTGGTCCGTCCCGTAGTGACTATTGAGCCGCGTATTTGATTTGAAATCATATGACATTCTGTATTTTTGAGATTTATACTATATTTTGGGATGTATGCCATGTTTGGGGCCTTATGCCGACCTGTTTGGACCCTCAGGTGGTGTTATACTATTATTCTCACACTATTTTTGATAGAAAATATGTCTCAGTCATGATTTATACTTTCTCACTATTTATCCCTGTTTATCACCGTGTTTTCAAACAAATGAAAGATATTTTTGGGCTGAGTCCCCGTGATTTGTGGTGAGTTACCCGAGTGGCTTGTGAGGGTGATGACTGAGCGAGGCTAAGAGCCAGATTGTGAGGATAGTGATGGATCGGGCTGCACGTCGCAGCGTTATATGCATATATACATATATATTGGATGGGGCTGCACGCCGCAACGATATTTAGATTGGATCGGGCTGCACGCCGTATTGAGATATATTGGATCGGGTTGTACGTCGCATCAATATATATATTGGATCGGGCTACACGCTGCAGCGATATAGCGCTTGGGCTGAAGGAGCCTCTCCGGAGTATGTACACCCCCAGTGAGCGCGATCGACTATATATGGATCGGGTTGCACGCTACATTGGTTATTATATCTTATATGGTACCTATTGAGAGTGAATGCTGAGTATAAGTGCTGATTGACGAGAGATGAGTCACGAGTGACTGAGAGGCTTGCCCGAGAGGCTTTATTTGTGAGTGACATTGTGCCCGAGGGGCTTACTTGCTATGAAACCACTGTTTTTCATTCTTATTTATATTTTGCCTCTAAACGATAAGTGTTGAACCAATGTTTTATATGAGATTTGAAAAGGGAAATTAGAGTTTTATGAAACTTTTGGGACGTAGATCCATGACTTGATTATTGATTTCCACTAATGTTTATTATGTGAATTCACATGATTTTAAAAGCTCGTCACTGCACTGGAGTCCTTATTTATATTTGTTACTTACTGAGTTGGTGTACTCACGTTACTCCCTGCACTTTGTGTGCAGATCCAGGTGTCCGGATCGAGTGAGATTCGATTCTTCATCAGTGGAGCAGTTGTCGGAGATTGTGAGGTAGCTGTACGGTGTTCGCAGCCCCACCCTTCTCCTTCTGATTTTGTCTCTATTTACAATTTTCCTAGACTTGATGTATTAAGGAAATCGCGTCAGATTTTGTGTTCCATTTAGTTGCTCATGATTGTTGGCTCCGGGTTTTGGGGATTTTTTTGTTCAGATGTTTTTATTTCTTATCCGCATTTGTGAAATATTTAAACGTGTAAGATTTTGATAAAATTGCGTTATTGTTCTAAATGGAAAGTATCTTATATTATGTTCAGTAAATCGGCTAGTCTAGTACCACGATAGGCGCCATCACGACCAGTGTAGATTTGGGGATGTGACAGAAATGAAGATAATTGATTTAGTTTTTTAAAAATTTGAGCGCGTGACAGATAGGAGAAAAATCCACATGTGCGATATCTGAGACCAATGTCGAGTATATGTGTTAGTTTGGTACACCACTTAAACACTAGAGGGGAAGGGTGACTAGTATCTTGATAGATTTTTAATCTATTAAAATTTTATCTAGGAGTGTACACAGTTCGTATTTTTCAATTACCAAACCAAATCAATTATATTGGGTTTTCAAATATATAAATCAAACCAAACCAATAAAAGTCAGATTTTTCAATCTCGTTTTTTCTGGGTGGTTTCGACTTTTTCATATTATTCGGTTTTTTTCGGAAAATTTTCATAGCATAAAATATATAATTTGTACTCCAATATTTCTTTGGTCCTAGTAGGATAAAGTCATATAAGATATTACCCAAAAAAATAACACAAATGTGAGATGAATAATGATATTGTACTAAAATATTCAACAATAAAACTAATAAAATCGCATAAAATAAAATATTGTTAATTAATAAGACATAATGAAAATAAACATAATCTAAAAGTACTAAGTCATGCTAAAATAAGTAAGACTAATAAGTGCTAATTATTAATTACACAGCTAAACAAGAAAATAATAAGTTATGTATTTTTACTATCTAAACCAATGCAAAACTTAAAAAAATAATTTTCAACACTATGAGAATTCATAGTATTGAATTGAATTTCTTTTGTTAGCATTAGTATTGATTTGGTTTTGGCTTGAGCTTTATTTGAGTTACTAACTTATGGGTTATAAAACATATTTAACTATCCAAAAATTCTAAGTCCAAACTTTAATAATATATTAAAAGAGAGAACTATGAAAAAGTTTAAGTAATATTTATAAATTATAAACAATATATATTTTTTTGTATAAAATATTTATTAAACTTGTATACGTGTAATGTCGGGTTGGTTTAACTTCGATTTAACTTTTTTTTTCAGTTAAAATCCAATTAAACCAATTATGATCGGGTTTTCCCCCAACACTAAATCAAATCAAACAAAATCATAATCAAGATTTTTTTCCCGATTTAACTTAAGTTATCGATTTATTACTGTTTATCGACTTAAGTGAGGGAGGGTGATCATAGTCCACTATTACTAAATCTTAAAAAACACAAAGCTCCTAATGGAAATTTTTTCCAGTTTGAAACAATGTGGACAACCCACCCCCAATTTCATTCCATAATTACTCTTAATTGGACACTCAGTAAGCCTTTACTAACAGCCATCAAAGACTTTACACATCATATCAAAGAATGGAATAGAACTACTTTTGGTAACATTTTTCATAAAAAAAATTCTTCTAGCCACTTCTTAGAAAATTTAGAAAATGACTTAATAACTCAATACAATGACCTTCTAAAAATCGAAGAGTATTTTTAAAAATTAAAATCAAGAATAAATTGACTCCAAAATGGTGATGCCAACACAAAAATTGTTCACTTTACAACTTTAAAACGACGTAGATGTAATCGTATTACTACTCTGAAAGACAGTGGGAAACTGGATCTTAGACCAAAAAGTTATCAACAATTATATAGAAGACTACTATTATAACTTATTAACCATTAGTCACACCCATAACACAAACCCTAAATTTAAATCTAGTCACCTTACCATCATTTCTCACGACTATTCAAAACTAGACTCAGCACTAACAACACCAGAAATCACAAATGCGCTTAAAACTTTCGAACATCTTAAAGCACCTGAACCGGATGGATTATATCCCTACTTCTTCCAAAATTATTGGCCTCAAGTGAATCATTCAGTCACCTCTTTTTTCAAGGAAGTCTTCATCACACAACAAATATCCTCAGACATCAATAAAACATATCTATGCCTCATCCCTAAAACACAACAACCAACCTTCGCCACACAATATCGACCCATAATCCTTTGCAACACTCTTTACAAGTTAATTACGAAAATAATAGTACTCCTTATTAAATCAATCCTCTCTAGTCTCATCAGCCTGGAACAATCAGCCTTCTTGCCTAAACGCCGGGCTTCTGGTAACTCTATTATAGGGAAAGAAGTTATGCACCACTTCAAGAAAAAAAGAGGTGCTCAAGCTTCCTTTCTACTTAAACTAGACATAGAAAAAGCCTTTGACAAACTAGAATGGGGTTTCATACATGACACACTACATTACTTCTATATTCCACCTAGGTTGATCAAAGTAATCATGTCTTGTATTACTACCTCCTCAATCTCAGTTCTCATCAATGGACAACCATCCCCTTTCTTCTCCCCTTCAAGGGGCATACGTTAAGGGGATCCACTCTCACCCTATATTTTTCTCCTCTGTACAGAAATGCTCTCACGTAAAATACATATTGAAGTGGATTACCAACACTAGCAACCTATAAAACTATCTAGAAAGGACCACCAATATCTCACCTCCTATTTGCTGACGATATTACTTTAATTTCTAAAAACACCACAAAAAGCATCAACACCATAATAGATACTCTCAAATTTTTTACTAAAGTCTCAGGCCTAACCATTAACTACACTAAATCAAAAAAATATTTCTCCAAAAATACATCCACGGTGGATAGAGCAACAGTGGTCAATTCATTCCACATGACTGAAGGGTCTGCCTTTGGAAAATACCTTGGCTACCCCATTTTACCAAATAACCAACAACATCCGACTTCTAATTCCTTCTAGATAACTTTAAAAATAAACTAGCCGGGTGGAAAACAAATTATATAACTATGGCAAGAAGGACCACCCTAATAAAAGCAACTCTAAATTGCCTACCCAATCATGTCATGTAACTCATTAAAACTTCCTAAAAATATTACACAAAAGTTAGAAAGATATCAACGCAACTTTCTTTGACGTTCCACAGCTCAACAACGTAAACTTCATCTTATCAATTGGAACATCATCCAATTACCAAAATCCAGTGGAGGGTTGGGCATTCATAATCTTTCAGATAAGAATAATGCCTTACTTGGATCCCTAGCTTGGAGGTTGTTTCAATTCCCTTCCTCCGACTGGGCTTCAATTCTAATTTCAAAATACACTAACACTACTTCATCGAATAACATTTCGTCAAACTTGAAAGCCATCAAACAAGGATGGGCTTGATGTCAAATAGGAATACAATGGCATATTGTAAATGGAAACCATATCAAATTTTGGACAGAACCTTGGATAGGGCCAAACTTGATACTCAGGAAATTAATTGAAGGACCACTACCCTACATTGACCAATTAGCCAATTTAGCACCATATATTGAAGGGAACTTAATAAATATTCCTAAAATACTATTTAAACTACTTACAAATTAACATAGTGTCACAACCCGATTTGCCCTCCGAAAAGGTATCGTGAAGGCACCTAGTCTATACGACTAGGTAAGCCTAAATTTACGGAAAATAATAGAAACAATAAAATAAAGACAGAAAAGAACTCAAGTAGATATAACATAGCTGCTCAGCATGTACAATTTCACTTCCCAAAACCCGAAATATCACGACAATCACAAGCTTTGTACTAAATGTAGCTCTATACAATGAAATAATGAAAAATGCATAAGTCCTCTATGCCTATACTAGAGTAGAAGGGGACTCGTGGGATTCTGCGGACGCGGCAGAATTACCTCGCGGTCTCCTAGCAGCTGCTAGAACGACTCCTAGCCATGATACTAGGTGCTGGTACCTGGATCTGCACATGGAAAACATGCGCAGAAAAGGGCGTGAGTACTCCACAATTGGTACCCAGTAAGTGCCAATCCTAACCCCAGCCAAGTAGTGACGAGGTCAGGTTAAGGTTCTACTGGAGGTTTATAGTAAAACAGTTTAAAATTTGACAGAGAGATACACTCAGCTAAAAGAACATGATAACAGGGAGCCCTCGACTCAGCACATCATATATCACAGTAACAATGTATGCAATGCAGTACAGGGGAAAGCTTCCGGAATCTCGTCCGTAGTCCCAATTTAAATATGCAATGCAGTATAGGGGAAAGCTCCCAGAATCTCGTTCGTAGTCCCAATTTAAATATGCAATGCAGTACAGGGAGAAAGCTCCCAGAATCTCATCAGTAGTCCTAACTTAAATATGCAATGCAGTACAAATACCGAATACAATTTATATTTAAGACAATTCAGGAACGATCACAGGCAAAAATATGGATAAAACTACCTAAACATGGTACACATAGTATTAACTAGGGAAAGTTCAAATAAAACATGTAGGCATGCTATTTCCTAATCTAAACTACATAGTCAATAATGAGACAGTGAAATAGGAATGAAATGATTTAAGTCATGGAGGGAAAAATGGTGTCTTAACAACAATGGCCCGCGTATGTACTCATCACCTCACGTACACGGCGCCCAAACAACATAAAACAATGTTAAAATAGCCTAATGGGAAATCCCCAACACAGAGTTAGGCAAGCCACTTACCTCGACTGCGCTACTCAACTCAAAACCACGCTCTTGCCACGAGTATACGACTCCGGATGGCCCAAATCTAATCAATTCAATTGCATAATGTAAATATCATATTAAGGAATCAAAATGGCAAATTAGTTCGAAGCTAATACGCGAAATTAGGAAATTTGCCCAAAAAGTACCCCCGGGCCCACGTCTCGGGTCGCGTAAAAATTATAAATTCTGGACACTCATTCACTCACGAGTCTAACTATATAAGAATTACTCAAATCGGATGTCAAAATCCCAATCAAAACTCAAGAATTCGGCCTAGGAAGTTTATCCAATTTTTCCCAAATTTTTCCACAAAAATTTTGAATTTAAAGGCTAGATTAAAGAGTATAATCATGGAAATTAGTCTAAATCGGGTAGAAATCACTTACCCAAGTTGCCCAGGTGCAAAGACCTCCAAAAATCGCACTTTTCGAGCTCTTAAGTTTAAAAATGTGAAAATAGTTCAAACCCTCGAATTTGGGTCTTTAAATGTTCTGCCCAATTATTTGTCTATGCGATTGCGTACTTCCAGTCGCGATCGCGAAGAGTATTCCAGCACGCGCCTAAAATTCCTCTATGCGAACGTAGCATACAGCTCGTGATCGCGGACCTTATCCACTCAAAGCTACGCAATCGCGGTTGGCTTCACGCGACCGCGCAGAACAATACTCAAAACTCCAGATACCTAAAGTATTCTATGCGATCGCGACATGGACTATGCGAACGCGGAGACTAGACTGCCCAAGCACTGCGATCGCAGAGCAACTTGTGCGATCGCATATAACAATTTCTTGCCTGCCTCAGCTTACCCTATGTGATCGCGGATGGACTCACGCGATCGCGATGAACAAAAGACTGCTGCTATAAAACCAGGAAAACCAGCAATAAGCTTAAGGCCTACTTTGCCTGTTTGAGCACCCGAACCACACCCGAGTCCCCCGGGACCTCAACCAAACCTACCAACCAATACTAGTACCTCATTCGAAGTTAGTCGAACCTTCAAAACACCTCTCATAACATCAAAATCATCATTCGTGCATAGATTCAAGCCTAAGAGCTTATGAATTTAAAAATCTATATCCGATACCGAAACACGTCCAAACTCATCCGAATGACCTCAAATTTTACACACCGGTCATAAATGACACCACGGACCTGCTTTAACTTTCGGAATTCCATTCCAAGACCGATATCAAAATTTCACCTATCGGTCGAAATCTCTGAATTCTAACTTTCACCAATTCAAGCCTAACTCTACTACAGAGCTCAAAAATACATTATGAACACGCTCCTAACCCCGAAATCACCCAACGGAGCTAACGGAGTCGACAAAATTTGCATTCCGGATCCATCTTCACATAGTTCTAACTACGGCCCGATTTCTAAAGCTTAATTTCACATTTAAGGACTATGTGCCTAAATCCCTCTGAATTTCACCACTCAACGTTCTGACAAGTTCCAAAAGAAGAAATAGACATGGGAGAATCAGTCATTAGGGGATCGGGCCACTAACTCTCAAAACGACCGACCGGGTTATTACACATAGCCAAATTAGTAATCAATTTATCCCTACCATCACCAATAATCTTTCACATGATCACATTTTCTGGGGCCTTACCCCCAAAGGATTTTTCACGGTCCAATCTTTGTATAAACACTTACGTGATCAACCAGGAAACAACTCCTTCCACTGGTTGTGGAACCTTCAATTACCTCATAAAATAAAGCATTTAATTTGGCTTATGAGCCACCATCGCCTACCAACGATGACCTACCTCTACACTATCCACTTAAACCCAAATTCCCTTTGCCCAGTATGCCAGACCACTGACGAAACCATTGCACATATATTCTTCGAATGTCACCAAGCACAGTTAGTCTGGCACCAACTAGGCATTCACTACCTTCATATAAACCTTGAAATATTTCATCAGAATACCGCATTAAAACTATCACAATTCATCTTAGATAATGACTCTACCAGCACTCAAATAACCCCCCACATTTTAATTTCCTATGCCCTATGGCACATATGGAAAAGTCAGAATCGGAAAATCTTTGAAAACACCACCCACTCTCATAACATTCAACATATTATAGGTCAACGAAATGAGTTTTTTCACCTAGGCCTAAATCATATCACTACCAATTCCCACTCTACACACATACATGTTAAATGGACTCCTCATGCAATTGGGTTTTACAAATTAAACTCTGATGGAGCCTATAGATCGAAAATGAGGGTTTGAGGGGATAATTAGAGATTCCACAGGCAAATGGCTACTGGGCTATATGGGTACAAGGCAAATGGAAAATCACACATCTATGGAACTTACTGGCCTACAAGAAGGTTTACGACTGGCTCTCCAACACAAACTCCCTCCTCTCGAAGTCACATGAATGCAGGTACCTAATACATCAACTGGATAGACCATCGGTGATGCATACTTACAGGGAGAAAAATCAAGTAGCAAACATGCTGGCCAAATCTGGAGCCACACTACCTTATAATGCCCCAACCAATGTTTTTGTGCAACCACCTTCTTTTGTAATGCAAGAGTTACTAGAAGACCAACAGGGCACGCTACAGATACGTACTCTACGTACAACCATGCACTTGGAACTCACTTCTTTTTGTCTAGATAATTTTCCAAACTCTTGTAATGGTAACATAATACACAATGGTGACAGTGATCAAACGCTTTTTTAAAACATTGTACAACCCCTTGACAATGCTCCTTGTAATACGACTTAATTTATAATACATGCCTCTTTGATTGTAGCAATTATCTTGAAGCTAACTCTCTCTTAAAGTAATCACTTTTTTTCCGAAAATCACCTCACAATATTAGTTCTAGAATAAGCGAATAAGGTTACAACTCAAGATCACATACTATAAGATCTATATAAACTAAATAACTGAAAGAAACTTCAATTATAAGGATGGGTTCTTCAATTTGATCTCTCTCTTTGTTTAACTGTAAAACGATACAATTAAATTTATACGTAGTTACTAGATGAGTGAATTAATTTTATCCTAAAACAGTAAAAATAATCGAAGAATTATCAATACTTAGGCTTAAAATATAGATGAAACAGCAGAAGTGACATTTCCGGGAACAAGATTTTCGGGCACAACAATAATGAAATCAAAAGGCGAGAAATTAAGATTGTATTAAGCTTTGTATAGTTTTTAGTGTAAGTTTGCCAGAAAATTCGTGTCATTTACAATGATAACTTAACTCACTATTTATAGCTACGTCTAGGGAAGAAGTTCATAGGATCGTACCCCTCATTAATGTCAATTATGAGGTTAATTGATGAAGATGTAACGGAGAACATAAATGTCAAATTTTCTGTAACGGGCATTGTTCTTAATGTCACGGGATATTCTCTATTAAATGCTACCGGACGAAGAGTATTTATCACATCTTTATGAACGTTATTCTTTTCAGTGACAAATGAAACAGTTGCCTTGGATCTTGACCATCTACCATTTAAGTTCCACGTGTCCCTCTTTTGAACGGCCACATATCATAGCGTATTTTACCATATACAATTTTGCTCAACATGAATTGCTTCTTGCTTTTCTTTCTCGATGCTTTCAACGTAGGTGCGTAAAACTACAAGAAGACAATCTCAATATACATACATACATATATATATATATATATATAAATATTTTGGAAAATATTTTTTATGAACTCAATTTCCTCCAATTAGAGGAAAATGTTTCCTTATCAAGAGAAGAGAAAACATTTTCCAAAACTCCTTCTCAACCTTCCCCACCCTCACTAACCCCACCCCACCCCCTCTC